>JANHFT010002669.1:115758-129531 GCA_032467955.1 Pseudoxenodon macrops | reverse complement strand
CTCTGTGCCAGGCCCTTAGGTTTGGTTTAGGCTAGCTGTGGCATACATTTAAAAATACGGCATTTTATACCCTTGATTTAATGCCACTGAGATACCAGTATGAATGCTTGTTTAATTAGAGAATGCTTCATTGTCTATGGGAAGACAAAAATCTTTTCCTTTTTTGAGGTGGGTGGACGGGGTGGACTTTCTGCAGTGTGCTGGGAACTGCATTGTCCAAATTGTGTGAGAGCAGAACACAAAATTGATTCAGATTAAAGTAAAAATAATGTCCATATAAAGAATGGACATATATTTAATAATTCCCCTTTTTGCCCAAATTATACTTTGGTGGAAACTTGAGGAAAGGGGATTTGTGGATTTCCCCCCAGACTTAGTCTGCACAGCTGTGACTTTTAGGCCGTAGGTTTGACATAGCTGGTGTAGCCCCTTCAGCCTTCCACTAGCTGTACCTCTCTGATATATTTACAGTATTAGATTTCTGCCCCAACCTGGCAGGATGATTGTGATCCAGGATTCTGAGAATTGTAGTCTGACATCAGCTATGAGTAGGTTTTAGAATGGGAGACATTTTTGTGGTGTCTTATCTAAAATTTATATTCCACAAAATGTTTGTATTATACTGAGTTGTGTGATACGACATTGCAATGACATTTAAGATACTGAAAAGAGCATGATACAATAAGAAGGATGGAATGGGAATAAGATTTTTTTAAAATAGTGATTAGTCCTGTTCATGAAAGTTACTATAATCCCTGAAAATTAATCAAAGCTGCGATATGTTGCAACAATGCAAATTAAATATCAGTGACCAAAATGTTTATGTGGCTATAGACTAATGAAAATGTCATACATTACTATTGATTAGCATGTTCCTCTCGTTTTTCTCTAAAAAAACCATGTTAAAATCAACAGAGTTAGGTTCAGGATTTTTTAAATCGCTTTAGAAGCGATAATATTGGAAACATTTAATAAGTTTAACATACAGATATATCATTTTAGAGGTTTGGCCTATTGTCATATTTCTGATTGTACTGTAATATTTATAAAAATATACATTCAGGAACTATATATTTCAATTATTAAGATTTACTTGGAAATTAAAATCCCAGAATAGAATAGTATTAATCAATGGCAGATGTTTCACTTCTGTAACTACTGCAACAGTCTACCAAATGATCAAAAGATTCACATGATAAGGGCACTCCTAATGGGTCAACAGAAGCCAAACAGTGAAACAAGATCATTTTCATTAAGTAATTGAATTTCTGACTTGGATCCAGTTTCCTGAAATTCTATTCTGCAACAGCCCTAAAGTTGATCATCTGCTACAGTTTTGTCTTTTTTTTCCAGCATGTTCACATGAATAATTCATTTTAACAGATTCCAGAGAGAATATAATGCTAGGCAGATTTGCTGCTTGCTTTTTGTTTTTATTCAGTTCTCTGTATCAAACATTCAACTGAGGATATTTTCATTATATATACTTACTTTGAACTTCACCCTACCTCTTGTTAAAGCCTGACTTAATACGTTACGCTGCAAGCTGAAATGTTTTGGTATCTAATATACTCTAATACATTATATTGGTGACATATTTTGCTCAAATAAGCTCTTTAAAAAAAAACTTACACTATGATTTATTATATCTGCTTAAGATTGTACATGCTTCAAATATGATTCAGAAGAAGTGCTCGGACTTTTCATGAATACAAGCATAGCATCTCTCTGCTATTTGATAAAGACAATCTGTTTTTCCCCCCAAGCTTTTTCATGAACCTGAAAAAAATGCTGCTGCTTTAGAGTCAGATTCATAAAGCAATCACATCCAGAAGAATTCACATGAGGTCCAAGCACCTATTTCAAATCATTATGCAATAAATATTTAACTTGAATTGAAACCATTATGTTCAGAACTGATTAAAAATATAATTGCATATAACAATGTTATAATAATCTTAAAATCAAGGTATTTTTGTATTTGTTCAGCTATTTGGACAGATTTTTATAATCCAAGAAACTGCAGTTTCATAGTACAATAATCCAGGTTTGTAATGTCTTTAGAGCTGCAACTCACAGCATATTTCCTTGGAATTAACTTTTATTTAAACCAATAAAATTTAATTCTAAGTAGATGCAATTATAATCCCATTGCCTGCTTTATTATTGTTAAATACAAGTTGTTTGAAGCAAATGCCTTGTTAAATCAATGGACGGTATATATTTTTTTAAAGTGCTGTATTTTATATTACCAAAACAAATTAAAAGGAAAAACTAAACTTTTTATTATTCTGAATTCTTAAGTAAACTGTGTAGTTCAAGGCATAATACTTTCAAATCAATGTAGTTCTACATTGAAAGAGCAATTTGTAACATTGATGTATGGGATCAATGTTTCCTGATTCAAAAAGGATTAATGAATTTTTGATTTTGTTATTGCTTACTATTTTTTTCTTTGAAATAAAGCTTAACAAACACTTGTCTTTGGCTTTACTTTCAATTATATTTTAAGTTCACTCTCTCTGAGCAATTGGCATTTATTCCATATCCATATGTAATTAAGTATGTATTCAGATTATGCAATCAATACCTTGCTCCTGATTCTGCATAGCTTTACTTTTATTAGGATATACTCTTAATTTTATTAAGGGTATGTACGTATGTATGTATGTATGCAGGCATTCTCATTCAACTCAGGGCAAATTACCTTGAGTAAGCATGTATATGATTGCATTGCATTAACATGACTTATAAGAGCAAAACTCAACAGATGGTTCTGAGGAAGCTTCCATTTTAATTTTACACCAAATATAAGAGCTAGTAAATCTTCTAGTGATTTGTTAACATCCTATGCCTTCAAACATTCATAAATAATTTTGTTGCTAGCTTCTGGAATATCATGTGCATTCAAGAATAACTCAACAAGACAACAAGGACTTAATGAGCCAGTATATAACACAAAAGTCATTCATTTTCTGCACTTTTTAAAAAGCACATTTAAAATCATTTAAGTTGTTTTAATTAATGTCTGTGGAGATTCTCAGTCATCCAGGTCATTGTTGTCCGAAAAGGTGCTTTTCAAAAGGCAACTTGACTTTGATTTTTCTTGAAGACAGTTCGATTGTCATCCAAGAACTTAGTCATCCAGTTCTGACTACAGAACTGTTTTAATTATCTAGCAATTATCTAGCAATTGGTTTTGAACAAGAAACTAACACTACAATTCCTTGTTGATATATATAATCAATACTTACAATCACACATATAGTACTGGGCATTTCAATAGTCTTAGTGCACTAACACTTAAAATTACAGTAAGGCATTTGGGACATCCTGAATTATTTAAGATTTATATACCACTTTTTCTTCAGGGAGCTCATAGTGGAGTATAGATGCAATCCTTTGCTTTTTCCCCACAGGAGTGTGTGTGTGCGTGTATTAAATAATTGTTGGAGTAGTAACTGAGTGTTACTACTCAAGATTGTTCTCAGCTACCCACAGAAACTCACTTCTGGGTGACTTTGGGCTCATTATGTTATGGTGAATGGAGAGAAAGATTCCATAACAATATTCTCAAATTGATTTTATATAGTCTGACTTTTTGTTTTCCACAACAGATGTTTTAAATAATTACAAAGTATCCATAGTTATACTTATTACATAAGTTGTACAAGAGTATATTACAATTACATAGTTAAAGATAAATGTTTTATATTTGTATGGAATAACTGCTAATTATTTTAGACTATAAAAATAGAAGCTGAGGAAAAATAATTTTTAATATTTGCAGATGAGCAAATCAAGGATTGATCAGGTGCTGCCACCTAGATAGAAAGTAGGTGGTACAATTGGTAGGTAGTACAACAGGTAATTTCACATTTATTTAATGAAGAGAGTTCTACTAAGGTGCAAAATACAAGCAGAATATAATTAAATATTGTTCTTTAGAGCTATTTTTCTATTATAGCCTGCTTGTTCCACCCCTTCCTCATCTGGTAGAATAAAGTAGAGGAATAGTTTTGAGCAAAAGGGGCAGCAAAATTGTCAGGAACCAGATTCCTGATGTCCAGGCTTCTTGAACCTGATTTTCATTCTTTTCTTTTTTCTAAAAAAATGGCAACATTATTAGCAACTGTCCTATTTTTTTCTGCCTCATTCCCTTTACATACATACACATAGATATACACACTTTTTCCAGATCCTAATTTATCCGCTTGGAAAAGAGCATTCAGAGGCTTCCCAAGTTGAGTTGGGATTCAACTCATATTTTGAGCTTAAACTCTGAAGGTAAATAATCAACACTTTTTTTAAAATTACAGGCTAGTTCCACTGAGCTGAGCCTGATAACTGATGCAATAAAATTGAATTTAGTTTGTTGGAAGAAAAAGAAAGAATGCTGTTTTCCTTCTTCAACCTTTTGTTTTGCATTGCTATTTCCATGATCTTCATCATGGAATTACTTCAGTTTGACATAAATCATAAAAATGTTCCAACCCCTAAAATGGCTGCAGAGATATAGGAAGAATGAATACATATATTCCTGCTCAATTGGCACTAGAAAATGACAGCTAGACAGGAATGGAAGATGGATATCAGAGAAAAAATGATCCGATCATTCAGCATTTTGAAAGCAAGGCCCTCAAAGCTATACTTTCCCAAGCCCCACAGTCTTCATCAATTCTTTTAATGATGTTGCTTGTGTGAGAAAACTTTTTTTAATAAAAAAAATTGAATGGTGGAAGATTCATATTGTCATGGACATTGACAGGTTCCATGAAAATGAAGCATGTTGTGACAACATAACTTATTACTTACTTACTTACTTACTTACTTACTTACTTACTTACTTACTTACTTACTTACTTACTTACTTACTGAAATTTATTAGCTGCCCAACTTCAGTGGAATGGGGTGGCACACAAAACTAAAAACAAATGCCATAAAAACGCCAAAAAAAACATAAGCTAAGCCCTTATGAATTTGCATATAATGACACAATGCAAGTACAGAATAGCTGCCTTTTGGTTCTCCACAACACAAGGCACATTTGCCTTTTGTCCCCCTGCTCCTTGATGCAGATGCCTGTGCCCCAGTGGTCAGTTCCTGCCGGTTTCGACCGGTTCGCTAAAACCGGTAGCGGGAATTTCCCCCTGCTCGCCGAACTGGCAGCTACGGCCGGCTGGACATGCCCCCAAACCGGTCCTCCGGCTTGAAATCCATCCACTGGAGTGAAATTTACTCAAAATTAACCCTCTGCACATGCACAAAGCCTCTTGCGCATGCACAGATGAGTTTAACCCAGGAGCGATGGGGATGCAAAACGCGCACTTCCGGTGTGACCCTGAACCGGTAAGGAAGGTAAGTCGAACCCACCCTTGCTCGTATCTGATGCTGCACCATATCTTTTTCAAACCAGGGTAATTGGAAATGATTTCAGTCATTCCTCATCGCTTTTATTTGGGGAGCTTGGGGGAAAATAGACTACAACACCTGCACACGTGTTATGTGTCTGAAGTCTCAGGAGAGTCAGAAACAATTTAGTCCACTTCAGATTAAAACCTCATAAATCTTTCCAACTTCACTGCATATTCCAAGTTACATGCCCTAATCTTGTATATACTACAAGAAGACATAGCCTCTGGTTTAGAGTTAATATCCAGTAGCAGATTTATGCATAAAATGAATATGAGAGCTTGAAGAACTTGGATGAGATAAATTTAGTCAATTATTTTCTTTATGGGCAAATAAAATATTTATTCCATACTTCATTTGAGAAGCAAAAGTACCCTGTTAAACCAAGATTGTTGACAGTGTTCACTTTGCAACACTGCTTTGAGTCTAGTGTAGACTCCGATCATGCAAGGGACAGAATTATTTGTCCTTGTTCAACAATAAGCTGCCAAATTTCCTTGAGTCCAATCATGAATTGCAAAAATCTTATTCATTACTAAGCATATTTATTTAATAAATATTTAGTAAGTACATAAAATGCTACATTTGATTGCACCAAGTAACTTTTTGAAAGCAATCCTAAGCAAGTATAAATAAAGTGTATGACTTATTTTTAACAAAAAAGCAAGCTAATGAAACTACTGTAATAATAATATCAAAACTCTGTTTAATATTAATAATATCCAATCTGAAACATCTGGCTGACTGTGCCATGAACCATAATAATAACCCCTGGGAAGACACTATCGTGATGGGGTTGTGAGGTTTATGTACCCTGAGGAAGAATGAAAGATATGCCATAGGTTCAACCATACTGAACAGGTCTCATCCAATGAATCAAAGAGTTTTTCTCCCATAAATAATACGGTGAGATATAAATTTTAGCAACCCATACCTGCTCATCATCCGAGTCAACAAGGACTGCACTATTTGTTGGAGTTCCAAGATATCTGGTGAAAAATGGGCTACAAGGTTCAGGACATCTTTGCTGAACAACCAGAGCCTGCAGCTGCAGAATTACTGGAAGAAATTACCGTATGTTTATCAGTCATAAATATACAGAGCTAGAAAACAAGGAAATAATGATCTATTATTACATATCAAGGCCAACAGGAAGAGGATGTTTGAAATGAGTGCACCAATTCTGAAAAGAACATCCAAAACCAGAATTAACAAAACAGAAGCCAGCAGATCAGGGTTGATTTATAATATGAAATAAAGTATTCACAGAAGCAGAGTTGGAAGAATCGCAAGACCTACCCAGAGCAAAGAAATCAAAGCCTTGCCAGAAGTAACTCAGACTTTAGAGGCAAACGAGGGGGAATTGACAGTAGAGGAAGCCAGCACAGCTATTGAATTGTTTTCATTCCAGAGCCAGTCACCCTCTCCTGTGCCTGAGAAAGAACAAAGCTCTCCAACTAAAGAAATAGAAGGATTAAAACAAAGAATAACTGAGCATCTAGAGCAGCATGAAAATCACAGAATAAGGTTGCCTGCATTGAAGCTTGTTCCAAAGAAACAGCTAGCACAGGCATTAAAATATGCCAATAGTGTAATATCAAATATAAGCACTGCACGAAATAAACCAACTAAGCTATAGCACAGCTGTAGTTATAACTGAATACCTGGGATGCAAAATCAACAAAGAAAGCCAAACACTGCATCACCAAAATAGAAGATCAGGTTGGAAAATAATAAGAGAAGATCAGAAGCAAGCAAGCTAGAACAGGTGAAAGAAAAGAAACTAAAGAAAAAGAAGACCAAAGAATGTCCAATTAAGAAATATTATCTAGAAACAAGGAAGATTAAGAAAATAATAAAGCAACAAATAACAGCCATAGCCAAGAAGATTGGCATATATGAATAGCATACTACAGAATCTCCAGTTTCAATCCAATCAGAAATATTTCTACCAAACCTTCAATGGAGACATTGCAGTAAATCAGTCAATACCTATCAAAGAATAAGCAGTGCAGTTTTGGGTGCAGATATAGGACAATCTAAAGAAACTCAACAAGAACACAGGTTGGCTAAACGAGGTGAATAAGAACAAAAAAGATGCTGAAATAAAAGAATTTGTAATAACAGCAAAAATGGAGGAGAAAAAGACAAGGAAGATCAAAAATTGGTCAGCCCCAGGTGAAGATAAATTGAAAGGATTTTGGTTGAAACATCTGACTAGCCTACATCCTCTTCTTACTAAGCAGTTTGATAACACAGTGCAACGAAGTGAAATTGAAGAGTGATTAGCATCTAGCAAAACCTACTGATAATGAAAAATCCAGCAAATGAGAAGCACCAGGCAACTACAGGCCAATCAATCGCCTGCTTACCAACAACCTTGAAATTGCTAACTGATGTGGTAGTTGATGCAGCTCAACAGCATCCAGTTAAAAACAAGCACTTTCCATCTGAGCAGAAAGGAAACTGCCCAAACAACAGAGGAACAAAATGTCAGCTCCTAATTGGCAAGCTGATCCTGGAAAAGTGAAAGAGAAGGAAGACCAACTTGAATGTAGCATAAATTGACTACAAAAAAGCATTCAACTCTCTGCCACATAATTGGATAATCAAATGCCTAGAAATTACAGGAGTCAGCAGAAACATCAGAAACTTTCTGCAAACATAGATAGCACAATAGAAGATGTAGTTGATGGTCAATGGTGATAAACTGGCAGAGGTTAATATCAAGGGATGAATCTTGCAAGGAGATTCACTATCATTACTGCTGTTTGTCATTGCAACGGTTCCTTTATTAACAGTACTGAACAATTCAGACCATGGCTATCAGACATAAGAAACATCTGCTAGCCTATCCCATCATCTATACATGGATGATCTGAAACTGCATGGAAAATAGAATCTGAAATAGAATTGCTGCCAAACACTGTCCATATATACAACCAAGATATTACAATGGAGGTTGGGGCACAGGCGTGGTGGTGGTAGTAAATATAATAGTGACAACTGAAGGAATCAAGATGCAAGATGAAATAACATGTTTATTTCAATAGAGCTTCAGGCTTCGGACAATCTTCAGACTTGTCAATCAGCCATCTGATACCCAACTGGAATAGTAGACAGAACTCAAGCAGAGCTAAAAGCCTTCGATAGGAATACCAGAAAAATAATGACAAGGGATCATGCCCTTTATCCATGTAGCAATGTTGTCAGACTCTACTTATCAAGGAAATAGATGAGTATAGAATGTTGCAAGTACATCAGAGATTTGAAGAAGAAAAAGGAGAATAGGAAGAATATCTGAAGGACAGTGAAGAAGATTCACTGCAGCTAGTATACCATGAAGGTTTATTGCATATTGGAGAGACCAAAGTGGCCAAATGAAAGACAGAAAGGAGACATGGGAAGACAAAGTATTACATGACCAGAACATTAAAAAAAACCAGGCAAAGCAAATAATAACAAGACTTGGCAATGGCTAAGAGCAGGAAAGTTGCATAAAGAAACAGAAAGACTATTTCTGGCTGCACAAGACCAAGCCTTATGAATGCATACAAAGTCAGAATTGAGAAGAGCTAGAAAAAATGGATTACCTAGTTAGCTTCTGCATGAAGATTATATAGACTGACTATAAACAATGGGATGAAAAGTAGCAACAATGGTGCATTGGAAGAACTGGTGGGGCTATAAAATAATAGAAAAACTTTAAAATTCAAACAGGTAAGCATTTGCCCCATAACATCCCAGATTTTACAATTGTTGAGAAGAAGGACAAAAAAGTCTAGATAGTGTATGTAGACAGCAGAATAAAAAAGAAAGAACTGAAGAAAAATCACAAAATACAAAGACCTGGAAATGGAAGTAGAACAACTGTGGCAAAATAAAGCAAAGGTAAAACTAATAGTATTGGTAAATTGGATGCAACCCCAAAACATCTGGAGCACCAGTTAAACAACATCAGGATCGACAAAGTCAAAATCAGTCAATTGCAAAAGGCATCTTTCCTTGGAGCAACTTAGAACCTGTAAGAATTCTATATCTTGAATACCATTCAACAACAACCCAATGTCATGTCCTTGGGGAAGGACTACATCTGTGGATAAAAAGGCCAAAGGAAGTATAAATGACTGGCTAACTGTGCAACCAAACATAATAATAAAATACAAAATAATAATAACACAAGTAGTAAAAGTAAAACTACATTATGCTTCCATGGGCTAGAAAAATACAATATTCAAATGCTTTGGTGCAAGACTTGTACTGAAGCAAGAAAAAAAATTACATAAATTTGTAGACATCACTATCATATTATGGAAGTCTTAGAAGCAAGAGTTCTGGCATATTTCCAGAGTTGGCTAAAAAGATTAAAATTACAAAAGGTTCTTCAAGGGAAAGGCAGAAAATAAGAAATATCAATTGTGTTTGAAGCTATAGCAACAGCAAACCTGCAATTTCCAGAGCCTCTTGTATTTAAACTGAAGACAGATAAGACTAAATATATTAACCACAGTTTTAGAGATTGATTTGGAATGCATATTAGAAAGAGTGTCAGTTGAAATAATATTTAAAATATTCTATGTGCAAATATATAAAGAGGGTATCTTAGTTATGTGGCTAGCATAAATGATATTTTGTGAGACTTCTACCATTCCATATAATGATTTATGATAAGAAATTTGACTGGCATTTATTTCTTCCTTATTTCTTCTGAGATAGCAGGAGTGTATCATCATCAGGCTTTTTCTCATTTTCGGCTAAGATCTACTGGCACATCTCTCCTCCTACAATACCTTTCAGTATTTATATTAGTTCTATGAAACTGAAATACAGCATACTGTTTATGATTCTAATTTGGAAACTGACATTATAAAAACATATATTGGAGTTATAAAGTGGTTTATCAAAATAAAAGTATGCTCCTTTGCAATTTGTCTAATTCCTGTTGTTAAGTAATAACATCTATGCATTTGTAGGCTAACAGATTTGAGGGGCTGACTTCTAACATGGCATAACTGTCACAGCTCCTGGGTTTGTTTATATTCTTGAAAAGCAATGATTGAAAATACTAACATTATGCTTTGAATATGAAAATAGCCTTGAATGCTTTCTACAGTGTAGTTGAGATTAAAGACAGTACATGTAATCCTTGGCTTGCAATCATTCATTTAGCAACCATTCAAAGTTACAATGGCACTGCAAAAAGTGGCTTACAACAGATCCTCACACTTATGACTGTCACAACATCCCCAAGGTCACGTGACCAAATCCAGGTGCTTGGCAACCAGCATTTATTTATGACAGTTGCAGGATCCTGGAGTCAGGTGATGCCATGTTGTAACCTTCTCAGCTAGATTCCAACAAGCCAAGTCAATGGAGAAAGCTGGATTCGCTTAACAGCCACGTCATTCACTCAACTGCAGTTATTCACTTTATCACCACTGGGGGGGGAAAGGCATATAAAATCACAAAATCAGGCATGAGTCACTTAATAACCATCTTGAAATTTTGATCCCAATTGTGGTTATAAATCAAGGACAATCTGTATTTTTCTCTCTCTCTTCCATTTAATGGTGTCTGATTCTTGGAGGCTGCCTGGACAAGTGCTTGCAGTTTTCTTGGCATGTTTTTTTAGAAATGATTTCCCAATGTTTCCTTCCTAGACCTGAAAGAAAGTGACTAGCCCAGTGATGGCTAACCTTTTTATCATTGCATGCCAAAAGCGAGGGGAGCAGAGGAGGGGTCGCACGCATGCGTGCCCACATCCATAATGCAATGCCCTCCCCCCATGCATGCGCACAACCACCACCATCCCTATGCTGCTCCCCATGCATGCACGTAGGTCTCACTGAAGCCTCCGGACTTCCAGTTGGCTTTCCTGAAGCCTGGGGAGGACACAAAATGGACCCAATGGGCCTACTGGAAGTCAAACTTCCAGTAGGCCAGTTGGGTCCATTTTTCACCATCCACAGGCTTCAGATGCTTTCCTGAAGCCTGGGGAGGGTGAAAATGGACTCTCCCACCCTCCGGAAGGCCTAAAATCAGTTTGCCAGTGCGCACATGCATGCAGGAGCTGACATAGGGCAATGCCTCGTGTGCCCTCTGACATGGCTCCGCATGCCACCGGTGGCATGTGTGTCATCAGTTCACCATCACGGGACTAGCCCAAGGTCACCCAGATGGCTGTGAGCCTAAGATGGAGCTAGAATTCAAGGTCTCCCCATTTCCAGCCTAATGCCTTACCATCACAACCAAACTAACTATAGGACTAGCATATTCAAGCTGTAGCACTCTTATTTATATACTGTACCAAAGGCAACTTCAGTATAAGAAAATGATGCCATGAAATAAACGAATTGATATATTTTGTCTCATCCTGTCTTTTGGCTATTAGTTCCTGATAATGTTATTTCGAAGAACAAAGCCTGCAGTGTTCTGTGTAAGTGTCAGGGCTGTCGACTTCAGGAGATGACACTGTTAAATGATTGTCAGTTTAGAAATAGTTTCTAGCATTTGCTCAGGCTCATTACTAATTCAACAGAGTCACTTTAGCTCTGATAAGTTCTATCTTGCATGATTCAAAGAGAAATAGATTTTTAATCATTTGTGGCATAATACGAATTTCTGCATTTAAAAGGTTACATTTTAGTACTTGAAGTATAAATACAGGTTTATACTTAATAGGACATTTTTAAAAGTGCATATATATTTAAGGCTCAGATAAATTTATTCAGAGAAAGAATAACTACTTCCCTTACCTACATATTTTTAAAACTATTTTTAAAGCCCAATAACTAGCTTTTCATATGAAGAATAATAATCCAAAGAGAAAAGAAATACCATAGCACTTTTTATTTATTTCAATGGTCTGTTTCGTTCAAATAGTGATTTGATTATATTGTCTTTACTATTTTTTTCAATGAACGTAATTAAAGTTGACATTTATTAACCAACATTATTTATTGACACAAAAATGTTGAGAACCCCCACTCTAGGAAATGTCCATATTAGGACCTTGATGGGGTACTGCACTCCTCTTGGTCTTATTAGACCGTCTGGATGTTTTTGATACACAATATCCTTCAGGACCCCTATTAAGGTTGGAAATTAGAACACTGCATTGAGAACACTGTTCCTACTTCAGTTCAGCAGTTCCCTGCTGCAGGAGTTGGGAGAGAGATCAGCCAGTTAGCTTCCTACTTGTGGAATTTCATAGAAGTTATGCCTTGTAGAGGGCAGAGGGATGGCCTTCAAGGATGAAGAGCCACTAGCAAGGACTCTTCATCCTTCAGATAAGCAGAGCTTGAATTTGTTTCAAGAAACTAATTTGAGAAAGTACCTCAGATAGGCCTTTTCCTTGATCTTGGTGTGGTAGAGCTGTTAGTTTTCTACTTTTTGATCTTTGATATATATATGGAAAGGTCTGGAAGTCCAGAAGGCACCACTATCAACATGCGAATAGTCCTCAATTTTATATTTCCACATTAGATCCATCTGGAAATCTTGTCCTGCTATTCAAAGGCTATATAGATGGGATGTGGATGGGACAAATCAGGCTGAAGTCATATCCTATTAAGATAGAATTACCGTTCATTTCAGCTCTGCAGACTTCAAAGTTTCTCAAGAAGGTGCCATGTCTGCAATTTGAGGATTCTCCTGAACTCAAAGCTATTGCTGAATGGGCCTGAAAATACTCTACAGTAACCAAAGAACCTTTATCCAGCTTCAGCCAAAGGTGGGTTCCTACCAGTTAGATCTGGTTCTATAGAACCGGTAGTAACTCCACGGTGATGCCACGGAACCGGCTCCATCGGTGTCTCCATAGGCGCCACCATCTGGATTTTTTATTGCTAATTTTGTTTATTTTTTATTTCTGCGTGCGTGCTTCACGTGCGCACATGCAGTGTGACCATGAGCGAACCGGCAGCAAGAATATTCACAACCCACTCCTGGCTTCAGCTGGTATATGTGCCCCTTCCTAGAGTAGAAGGATCTGGCTACAGTGTTCTTATTATGAGATTAGATTTCTGCAGTGCACCATATAAGGGACTGCATTGGAAGAGCATTTGGAAATTACAGTTGGTTCAAAATAAAGAACCTCACATACTGATTGATATCAGTCCCTTTAATCAAATTGCATCTATTTTGTGGACCCGTGATGGTTATCAGGTTTGTGGGTGCAGTTTGAAATGCTATTCAATTTTTTTATAGTTTTCTACCTTGCTGATTGAAGTCAGGATTGATCATCCAAGGATATCCTCCAGCAGTGTGGTCTTTTATATTTTACTGAGCCATGGTGGCACAGTGGTTAGAGTGCAGTACTGCAGGCTACTTCTGCTGACTGCCGGCTGACTGCAATTTGGC
>JANHFT010002669.1:89083-100485 GCA_032467955.1 Pseudoxenodon macrops | reverse complement strand
GTGCCAACATGTCTCTCTTAATAAATTGGAACTTTGAGGAATGCTTTGCCTTGGAGTCTGATTTGATCAGGGATGATTTGGAATGCTGACATAATTTTTAAAGCAAATAAATAGGAATAATTTATAAGGATTAAAAGAAAATGTTTGACATGCTTCTAAAGGAAATGGGTGATTCTTGCTGCTCCTGACATGCATCTATAATTATGCCTTCTGATTTAGGAAAAATTGTTTTTCTAAAATGTAATATCTTCATTTTTAAAAACATATTTGGCTACATAAATCCAAACGACATACCAACCAAGACATTAAATATCCACTATATTTCTCAAATCCAATGAAGCTGGTATATTATTTGATTTCAGCAGACTAGTTAATATATAAACTTGGGTAAAGATATGCATTAAGGCTTATTCATATACTCAAGATTGGAATACCAACTAATTCAGTAAATATGTAACAATCATTTTGAATATATAGTTTATCCTGAAGTTGCTACATTAAAATTTCTGTAAAGTATAAATTGGGTGCAACAATCGGTCCAGGGGAAATGTATATTCTGCTGTCTGCATATTTATTTTAAAATCCTTTATACTCTGTAAACAGTGAATGGTAAATCTAAATTCTCCTAAGATGATCTTGCTTTTAAAAAAAACTAAGCATATTTGTTCTGCATAAGATTTCGGACATTCCATGTATTATTCCATGTATTATTCTTATTCAGTCTCAGTGATAGAGGGACCAATAGAAGTGATTATAAATCAAGTACATTGTACAGCTTATTGTCTGAATTAGAAAACATTCTGCTCTGCTGTTTTAGAAAATCCAATTTGTATTTTAAATAAATTCATTTTAAAGAAAGATCTGAATCTATTTTATTATTTTTAATTTTCCTCATTATTTTATGCTTTTGATGATCCTAACTTCTTCTCCAATGTGTGTGATTTTCCACTGCAATATCCATTATGTACCTTCTTTAGGCAAATGTCTTGGTATCCTGCCCTAATGCAAATTCTCCCACTCAGAATTTAAAAATGTGAATTTCATTGTTATAATTTATTTCTTATATATCTCTATATCAGTAATGACTAACCTTTTTGCCATCGTGTGCCAAAAGCGGAGGGTAGTGCGGGGGATAGAGCATGCGTGTGCCCACAGCCATAATTCCATGTGTGCACTCCCATGCATGTGCACGTGATCCCACCCCTGCATTCGGCACACGATGGCAAGCCCATTTTTCGCTCTTCCCAGGTATCTAGGAGCCTGGGGAGGGTGAAAACAGCCTCCCCCCCAGAGGCCCTCTGGAGGCCAGAAACGGCCCATTTCTCAACTTCCGGAAGTTGCGCTGGACCTGAGCTGGAGTGCCCAGTAATATGACTCCGCGTGCCACAGGTGGCACGCATGTCATAGGTTCGCCATCACTGCTCTATATACATTTTTTTTAATCACAAAACTTCCCAATCTATGCTTTTTTCAGCAGAACTTTCAGAAATATTTGGGGATTTTATTTAGAACAAAGTATAGGATTATGAACCATTAGCAATAGTACAATGCTTCCGAATATGTCCTTCAGAGCTACAGTATATTGCCAAAGAATATACTAGTTCCTCATTTATAATACTAGAAAGTGTATCACTGGCAATTTTCCAGAATTACTTTCCTACAGAAATCAAGATGCATGAAGAAACAAACTTCATTTCAATAGACTCCATGATGCTTAGAAAATAAGAGTTTCATTAAAGAACAATAGCAAAATAAATTGAATTTTTATGTTCCTGAAAGGAAATCACATTCAACAGAGTTGGAACAATAGCATTACAACAGCAGCAGCAACAACAAAACATATTCCTCTTTACAAAGCTAACTTTATTTCTTTTTAATAAAATATATTTCATGTTATTACATATTAATAAATGTAAAGGTTTATGCTTTACAGCAGACATAAACAACAGTCAACTCAGAGTCACATGTGGCCCTGGACAACTACTAATGAAACCCAACAAGATCATAAACTTTTAATGTTATTATGTGATTTATATACATTAACTACATTATATATATTTATATGCAATGCAAGAAAATTCCTCTTCAGTCAATGTGGCCCAGGCAAGCCAAAATATTGGATCCCCATGTTTTACATGGTTCCTCGGGATGCTACATTCTCTTTGCTTCTATTTAACACCTGCATGCAGCTGCTGACTGAGTGAGGTCATCCATCATCAAACAGTTAAGCATCATCACTACATTGACAATACTTGGTTATAACTACCCTAGACTGATCAAGTGATGACATCAATATTCTTTCAGAGGCAGATGGAGATAATCAGGCTTCAACTCAACCAAGCAAAATTAAGTAGTTTCTGGTTTTAGAGCCACCTTGAGTTTGGAAAGTTTTCATATTTAATTCTGGATAAGGTTTCACTCTCCTAGTTCTTAATGGTATGCTACTTGGAGGGATGCTTAGCCTAATATCTCTTGCTGAATGGAGTCTGTAAACAAGTCTTCCTTATGTGGTAATTGCAAGCACTCTTCACAATCATGGATGCCTTGATCTGCTCCAGAAATTATAACTGATCCAGAATGCAGAGGTGTGGGTAACAATGAGTGCGAGACACTATTTGTCAGGTTTCCTATAGGCTTCTATATGCAATTCAATAAGTTGATTATAATTTATAACGCACTTTATGGTAAAGAATTGTGACTACCCACAAAGAAATAGACTAATTATGTCTGCTCATCCCATGAGATCTGACAAAGTTGCAGGCTTTATTTTCCCTATATCAAATAATGTTACCCAGTGGATCCATGGAATCATGCCTTCCCTCTCATGGCACCTGCATTTTGAATAGCATATAACCCAAGATTTGGATGTGCCTGACTTCATAAAAGTTTTAAAATTTGGATATTCCTCTGGGCACTGGGCAAGGATGTTGGGTAAGGTCATCTAGCAAATAGTTTGGCTGTTGAACATATTGGGTTCTGCTCCGTTTATTCTGTTTTATGTCTTGCTTTCATGTGTTTTATGTTCATGATTTATCTTTTATGTCGGATGCCTAGAATTACATATACTATTTTATCACATGGCAAATTTCTGTACTCAACTGTGAAAATTTCAGAATCACGAAGTAAACATTAAAAAAAACACCTTTCAGCCAGCTTATTTAATTTAGGTTATTAATAGATTTGGCTACAGAATCAGCAAATGAGAGTTGGAGAAAAATAACAGGTAAAGGCAAGATGTTTTCAATATATTGGATCAATATTTTATTTAGGATTTCAAGCAGATATTAAATATTAAACCTTTGGAAGTGCCATTTCAGGTATGTAAGCAATGTTTATAGACATTTAGATGCAGGTTGGATCCTAAGTTGTCTATATGGTCTTTTCTAGGTGCAATTTTCCACATGTTTTTTACTTTTATTAATGGAACCAGAATACAGGCATACACTTTCATTTGTGCAATGACTTACAGTTTTGCACTCTCAAAATATATTATTAATACAAGGTGCTGTATAATATCATTAGTGCTTACACAGCAGTTCATAGAGCAATGTTAGAATCTTTCTATCTCTAGATCCATTCTTATAATAGCTTAAGATACAAACTTCCCTTTTTAAGATTAACAAAATGAGAAACGTAATCTTATATTATATAAGTTTGATATGGGAAATATTATATTTCCCATATCAAACTGTACGCTATATATCAATTTATCATCTTTATATTTATCCCATTATAGCATGATGATTAATGTTTTGTTTTATTAGACCCATTTTTTGACTGTTGTAGAAGTGGTTGTTACTGAAAGTTTATTCTTAAAATTGTAATTATATACTGTAAAAGCTTTTGATTTTAGGAACTCTTGAAATGTTTAGCACAAGATTCTTTTTAGTTGTCATTTTTAGTCTTAGAGAATATTTCTTGCTAAAATTAAATGTCTAAGTGGGAATGCCTAGTTGTATTTAAGGAAATATGTATAATCTGTAATAAAATGCACATTATTTCTGAATCAGAAAAAAAATTGAAAAAAGATGCTTGTAGCAGGAAAGATCTGAGATAAACCGTAATAAAAAAAAGTTTGAATCTGCCACCCACACAGTAAATAAGGAACCTCTGCTCTTTCTCTTATAATGAATCATATGTGTTTTGATCTTGAATGAATGAAAATATAATTAAGCTCTATTGTGGCTCACACTGTTTGGTGTTTTCTTTTTTCCCCCTCCTCCTCGGCATATGGATTCTTAATCTTGGTAGCTTTTCATTCCCCCTCCACCCGGTAATAAATAAAGTAGCAAAACTTTATTAATCCATCATTCACCCAATATAATGACAGAATAATTAGAAAGTTTACCTTATAATTAATATAATTTATTATTTCAGGTGGTAGAAATCTAGACTGTGTGGAGTTCTATTTGATATTTTTAAATTAGCTTAAGCTTTTGAAAATGAATTATGGAGAAGAAGCTGTTCTTTTCTTTTAGTACATATAGCCCACCCTGCCTGTTTTGTATTCATTTCAATGAAACTGTAGTAAGAATTTAAAAATGATCTCTGCAGTCCTATATGTATTTGGAAAGCTAGAATTAAAACAAACATATAAAAACGTATAAACATGTAAAAAACATATTACAATGTTTAAAATTATCTTCAGATTTAATTAACACAAAGAGTAAGATCTCCCTCTACCCTCATAAAAAAAGATAATATACATGTTTCAGATCTTGAGCCCTCTTTTTAAAAAAATATTCCAGTTAAGTGTCATTTTATATTATCCACACTTTGTTTTTGAAGTAAAAGATTCTTGACACTTACCTATTGCTTCTCCTACTTCAGATTTCAGTGTTGCTTGATATTTTCAGTTTTTATTTTTATTTTTCAGTTTGGCTTCACTCTATAATGGGTTTTTCCAAAAGCTGCAGATTCTTTTCTTTTTCTTTACATTTTCTTCAGTGGTGCTGTTTTGTCTGGGTTGAGGAACTGAATCTGTTGCCACAGTTTCTTTTAAAAGAAGCCAAACCATCCACACAACTAAGATGAAAGTGCCCCTTTACTTCCCAAACCCAGGAGTTATGATGGAACCCTAATAGTCTCCTCACCCCTCAAAACATATTAGATTGTCTAGTTTAAAGCCGGTTAGTTTTCAGGCACTAGAGAAAATGTCTGCTTTTCCAAAGAGAAGTATAATCTGCCAGAAAAAAAGGATGCCGGCCTTGGTGAAGTGGAACTGAAGTGTTTTCCTGACTGACAGGTTTGAGTGCGATTTTAAAGCCATTGTTTTCTTCCTCAGCTGCAGATGTATTCCTTCAAAGTGCCAAAAACATTACCAGCTTGTAAATCAATTCCTCTAATATACATATCAATATATTAAGCAAAACAAGTGATATCTGGCTACCTGCATTAATCTTATAAGGGAAGCAGCCATTTTACAATACAGTATTACTTTATTAATTATTCATTAAATAATGCTATTTAATATTTGACAGAATGTGTTTGCACTATACTGTTTTTTTACCAATAAGATTTTATCAGATTCATTTTTAGAAAAAAAAATCCTTACGCATTCACTTGGAAGTAAACCTCACTGAATTCAACTGGCACAAAGAATTAGTTTTCTGATCTTTGGATTGGATACCACAGCTTATAAAATTGATACGTATTAACAAAGATGAAGTGCCTGGATCACAGTTGATAAGGAAGCTTTTAATTCACCCTTTAGAGTGATATAAAATTTATTAGGTGCTAAACTTATTCTTCCAGCTCACAAACACAGGGCAATTAAGATATGGATATGGATGTGCAAAGATCAGTCAACTAATGGAACATAATATTGGTACCCAGAGGCCATTAGAGTTTGGTGGCTATAATGAATTTGAACAAATAAGTACATAAATAAAATGAAGAACACAATCTTTCTTATTATCAGGTTTGCCAGGCTAAAAAGCTAAGTAGGCTTGGCCCTGTTTTGTACATAGATAGAATACTATTTGAGAATTCCAGAGCTATAGGGTATATTTAGAAGTTAAAAAAACAAAACACACAGCTGTACATATGTCAAATTAATGCTGAAAAGTACATGGATATCGATATGACTATAAGGAGCATAATACTGCATGAAGAAAGATTTACTACTTTTGCAGAAAAATTCTTAGGTCAAAAACATTGTATAAACTTTTTATAGCAAACATGACAGCTTCTCTTGAAGAACCACTATTTCATTAGGCATAAATTAATTTCCATTGCCTATTGCCTTATTTATTACTGCAAAACCTTTAATTAACAATATTGGACCAATAGCATTTATATTTGAGAAATCCTCTGGTAAATAAGTAACACAACATGAAAGAACTTTAAAAGAAACGACAATGAATGAAAAAATTATTCAGATTGGATAGATTTTTTTTTACTGTCAACTATTGTGTCCCCCCCCCATTGATCTTTTGCTTTTCTTAGTCTTTGGTTTATTTTTAAGACAATGTTTTTTTTAAAGTTTTATTCTTTTTTTTTCCTTTCAGAAAAAATGCAAATAGTATTACCATGGAAAAAAAGATACTAGGCAGAAAAGAGAAAAGAAACAATTCACAGTCCACACAGCAGTACAAAATATATTTAGGATAAAATGCATTTAAAGTTAATGTCTATGGAGATTCTCAGTCATCCAGGTCATGGTTGTCCCAAAGATTTAGAGTTGATGCATTACATGATTAATATTTCAAATGCGTTCTGTGAGAAAATGGACTTGGGAACAGAATCTACTTTGCAGTGACTGCAATAGAAATAGGTGTGGCCTGTAAATACACAGAGTTATTTCTAGTGCATTCCTATCTACAAAATAGAATCTACTAGACCTTATTCAGACAGAAGCATCTATCACTTGTTCCAGTGGTATTCCAATCACAGCTTGGAGAATGGCAGGAATACTAAAATTCCATGAAACAACTTTTCTACCCAAGATTTTTAGAGCTATAGAATAACCAAAGTGGAGAAGGCGTGGCTTGTGCCTGGCGAGATGACATGCCTCTCAGCAGCTCCTGAGAGGCCATCGAACCTCAGTCCAACCAGGGGTCCTAGCTGACCCTGAACTGTCCTGGAAGGACAGTGAAGTACAGGGGCACCAGCCTGCATGAACAGGGAAATGGCAATTTCCCTCTAAATTTAGAAGCCTCTAAATCCAGCAGCTAAGGAGGAGGGGCTGGATCCGCTCCAAGCCGGGGCAGCCACATCGAAGGAAGCAGAAAGGAAATACCTTTTGTCCAGAGGAGAGATCTAAGCAATGATACAGGAGTGGTGAAATTGAGCAAGTTGTGGAACTGGGTGAGTTCGGCTCTTTAAGAAGAAGGGGAAAAGTTTTAAAGTGGAAAATGAAAGTGCTTGGGAGAGAAAAAAATGGCGGCTAACCGGCACTTGGACTTGAAAGGGGGAAACAACAAACTTTTAAATAAGAGAATTTAAAGATTGTTTGCTTTTGCATCTAGAAGGAGAAAACTTAAAAAGACTGAAAAGACTGGGGAAAAAGGGTTGGAAGAGATCCGATATTATACTGACAGAAATACAGAATCTAAGAGAAAATCAATGGGACCATCTGCTGGCGAAAAGAGGCTATTGCAATATTTGGAATAAAAGGAAAAAATATTCAAATGTGTGGTGTTCGGAAACCTGGATTTAGTGAGATTTGGATGGTGGTGCTGTGTTTGGTCTGCACTTATAGAGAATTTAAAAAAAACTTTGGTCTTGTAAGGAAGGAAATAGACAGTATATAAAAGGAACTGCATGGATTCCGAATTCAAATTTAAAGGGACAGTGTTTTAAAATTTGTAAAGATTGACAACAGAACAAAATGGAAATAAAGAGACACAAGGGATTTTCTGAATTTATTGAAATGATAAAGAATAAGCGTAAAATGTGGAAAGGTGAAAAGAAATTTGGTTCTTTGCTGGAATGTGATGAGGAACACAACAGAAATGAAACTGAACTGATTGGATTTGGACTTGAAGTAAATGAAGGCACTCAGGATAAATAATTGACAAGAAAATATGTAGAGATAATTTCACTGGGTTTAACAGTGGTTTTAAGAGAGTAATATGTAGTGGAACTCAGCTTAAAAGAGTTGTAAAGAAAACGAATATATATATATATTTCAAATAAGGTGTGTTTTATGTATTAAGTATTGATTTTATGTATTAAGTATTGATTGATTTAATGAAGAAATCATGGCGTAAACTGAAACAACAAAGGAGATTAAGCATATAAAATGGAAAATTGATATGGATGGATTAAATTTGAAATGTGGTAAAAAAATTATAAGAGTAAAAGGGTTTTAGAGAGGCAATAAAGGGGGAAGAACAAGGGGGAAATTATTTTTGGGACACAGTTAAATATATGAGAACAAAATTGAGATTAATCTTTATATAATTAATTGTGGATGTATATGATATGTATTTTAAGGATAAAGAAGAAGGTGGAAAATATGGGGAAAAACATAACATTTTGTTAGATGTGAAAAGAAAATGAATAAAAGAAATAAATCTAGGTAAAGGGAAGATTAGGGCTGAAACTGAGAAGAAAATAAGGAAAACAAGGATTAAAGATTACATGAAATAATAAAGAAGAGGTGGAAATCACTTTGCTCATAAGAAATATATGAAAAGAAGGAATGCAAAAGAGAAGGGTAATTAGAACATAATGTAAAATTAATAGGAAGAGAAGTTATTTAAAATGCAGGTTATCATCAATAAAAATTGGTATTAGGGATCTGTTTTATATTAACAAAAATTGTTGAGTAGAGGAAGCAACAACTGGTAGAGTGGATTGGTGAAAGGAAGTTGAAGAGGGAGAGGAGAGGAGAAAGAAAATAGAAAAATGAGAGGTAGAGGTAGAGGAGGGAGAGAAGTGAGGCAGAAAGGAGAGGAAGTGGGAAAAGGAAGGGAGAAAGAAAGGGATAAGGGAAGTAGAAAGCTGAGAAAGAAAGAGGAAGGAAGTAGGAAAGGGTTGGAATGTTGTTGCAAAACTAGATGATATAGAGATAAGAGAATAGAATAGAAAAAGCACAAGTATTAAATTTGATGGTGAAACAAATAAAGAAATTATGATGATATTTTGTTAAAAACTATATAAATGTAAAGGTTTAAATTTGTACTCTGACAACTGATGCTGTAAGTTGTATGTGGGGAGTTGGTGGGATAAAAAAATTGTTATAACAAAAAAGAAAAGAAAATTGAACAAGAGTAAAGGGTGAATATAGGAAGGATTATAAGAAAAGAACCTTCTCTTCTCTGGTCCTCTCCTCTCCCCTCCCTCTCTCTCCTGTCCCCTTTCCTCTCCTCTCCCTTCTCCCCTCCCCTCTCCTTCTGGAGACTTTGCACAAAATGCAGAGAAGAGCAATGGGAATGTCCAAGGGAGCCTTGAGCCAAGCGTAGCTAAGAGCACAGTGTGAAACGTCCATCTGGGAGAGACAAACCTGGTCTCTGTATGTGAGCAGATGATGATGATGAAGAAGAAGAAGAAGAAGCCTTCTGTGGAATGGTTGAGGGCAGCAGAAGAAATTGAAGCCTGTTGCAACTATAGATAAGGTCAGGGAAATCACAGACATTCTTGAAGATTTCTGGATTTATTTATTTTTTCATTGTCACAAAAGAAGCTATTTACACCAGCATCACCCAAAGTGTCCCCAACTTGGCTTCTAACATAGTTGAAACATATAGTTGAAACATTGGCATCCTATTTGAAGTCCAATCAGTTAAAGGACTTCAGTCAGTAGGAAACCACTTATTATAAGTGAATTCCCCACTCTTAGACCTTTTTGCCTTCAAACATTGTAAACAAAAGCTTGGACTCCATGATGTGGAATTAAACCTTTTGCAAATAACCCTTTATAATTTCTTTCTTTCATGCAACACAATAGCTGGCGAGCTCCCCAAACTCTCTTTAAGTGCTTTCACCTCCTTGATGCTCATTGCCCTGGAAATGATTTCGCTCAACAAATATTGGGTGACTGTTTAAATATTACAGGAGCAACCAGTAATT
Source organism: Pseudoxenodon macrops (assembly GCA_032467955.1). Classification (NCBI taxonomy): domain Eukaryota; kingdom Metazoa; phylum Chordata; class Lepidosauria; order Squamata; family Pseudoxenodontidae; genus Pseudoxenodon; species Pseudoxenodon macrops. The sequence continues at coordinate 90,468 of JANHFT010002669.1, read as the reverse complement.
AACTTTACACAGTGTTCGTTTTGCTGTAAGATGTTCAGACTGTGTATTTAAGAGTGTCCCCCTACCCTGTTTGTGTACTAATCAAGATCTATTGAAGGGGTCATCAGACAGTATCATTTTAAATATATAAATTTATTCATATTCCTTTTCAGGGACTCATTTTGAGTCACTCTTTTTTTTTTTTTTAGTTTAAGTTTACTTTATTGTCATTGCACCTCGTACAATGAAATTAAAATGCCACCTTCAATGTACATCATACATCAGAAAAATATAAAAAATAGAACAAAAAGACACATCCTTCATATTTTACACAATTGAATTGAAAATCCCTGATACTGCATTAATATTGCACTTTACAGTAAAATTCATTATTGTTACTGCTCTGGGATAGAAGCTGTTTTTCAGCCTATTTGCCCTTGTTTTTAATTGTCCTGGACCGGCTAGAATTCATTTTCTTAATGTGAACCTTAATTGATTGATGGATAGATTGATTATGTGCTGTCAAGTTGGTGTTGACCTCTAGTGTCCACATCGATCGATTGTCTCCGTGATGATCTGTCCCTCATCCGGTTTTCAGATCTTCCAACAGTTGCCCCCATCACCATTGCAACAACATCGTTAACCTAAATACATGAACCTGATAACACAATACACAAACCAAAAACCAGTTGCCCTTTGAAATTCGCACTTCTCTGAATTTTGCAGCACCCCCCCAATAAAAACGACATATAGTAGCCAAACCTCTGCTCAAATGAATACATTAAATTGATTAGAATAACGTACAATGTCATGAGTAAATTGTTTAAAAGTTACACACATACACACGCCTCTCTTTTATAGGGGGAAATTGCAACCAAAAAGATGGGTTTGAAGACAAAATGAAAATTGAATACTCTCATTCCTTCACTTCTCTTATCTCTGACTAGTAGAGAATTTGGAGAAACTGGACCTGTGAATAGAAAATCAGGAGTAGTCAAATTTACCCATCTCTTATCCTTGATCAAAAACCATCTGCTCAGATAACAAGAATGCTATGAAAGAAACTCAGTTCACCAGCGTGTAGATAAAATGTGACACTCTTTTCTAGCATTGATATATTATCCTTTGGATTGCTGAAAAGGCACCATATCTGAAATTCATCTACCAGATTCCTCAGTATAACTCACTAGATATATGCATCAGGAGAATGAAATAGAATAAGCTATATCCTTTAGACCCCAAAGACAGACAGAAAAATCTGTGTCTGTCTGTCTCTGTCTCTCTCTGCCTCTGTCTCTGTCTGTCTGTCTGCCTCTCTCTTTTTTTTTCTTTTTTTTTTAATAGTTTATTTTTCTTTACAAAACTCTAACATAATTTTAACAAGTCTGTGACATTTTTCATAAAAT
>JANHFT010002669.1:77235-88983 GCA_032467955.1 Pseudoxenodon macrops | reverse complement strand
GAATAGAATAGAATAGAATTCTTTATTGGCCAAGTGTGATTGGACACACAAGGAATTTGTCTTTGGTGCATAGGCTCGCAGTGCACATAAAAGAAAAGATACATTCATCAAGAATTATAAGGTACACCACTTAATGAAATAGAAGATATAAAAGATGTAGAAGAGCAAATATTCAAAACAAGACTGGTACAAATCCAATCAAAATAAAACAAAACAAAACAGGCAAAAGGACAAAAGGAGGATCCACAATCAACCTGTCTCCAAGATCTGGAGGAACAACCAGATTTTCAATAGAATAACACAAGGGTGCGAGCCACACAAATATGGGGAGGGGGGAAGATTCTAATTCCAGGGCAGCATTCCCCAACCTTTCCAGGTTGGAGGTCCAACATGGGGGAGGGAGGCCAGGGGGGATGGGTGGTTATGTATGAGAGGAAGGCATGTGTTCACATGCTCAGCTTCATTTGTGTGAGCGGTGGGTTCGCACAAGTGGAGGTTGTGAGCGCTGGTGCCCACTGTTTATGAGAATGAGGTTGCAAGCACCGGGGTCTCATGCAAGTAGTCCAGTTGCAAATAATCCACATCCCGGTAGTGGGCTGTGGGCCGCAGGTTGGGGACCCCTGTTATAGAGGACAGGAATTGCAACAGAGTAGGTATGCTTCCTGGAACCCATGAGACAAATTCTTTAATTGAGAGGATCTAGAACATTCTCCCTGTTCTAAGGAGACCTGCTAGACCAAGGGTGTAAAACTCAATTTCATTGAGGACCACATCAGAGTTGTGTTTCACTCAGTAGGGTGGGGGGCATGGCCAGTGTGGGTGGGGCAAGCTTAACATCACTGATGTTGCAGACACCTGTGGTGGCCGAGGTGGGGCTGGGGGATCCTCCTGCAGCCCTCTGCCAGCAAAAACAGAGCTCCATTTTCACTGGCAGAGGCACCATGGGCCAGTCCTTCACTGTTTCCAGGGCAGCCCCATGGGCCAGATCTAAGCACCCCACAGGATGGATCTGGTCCGTGGGCCTTGAGTTTGAAACCCCTGTGCTAGCCCCCATGCCACACAGCCAGAAATAACTGGAGACAAGCAGTACAAATCAGAAGATACAGAAAGCAAAATTATAGTAAAGCATAAAGGCCTCCAATGCCTGTAAAAATGAAGCTCTAGAAGAAGACCAATGATAAAAGTTTGAGGGAGCCATGTATGTCTAGCCCAGAAATGGCTAACCCTTTTCTTCTTGCTTGCCAAAAATGGCAGCGTGTGTGCACTAGCGCATGCAAGCATTCTGGCACACAACGCCCCCATGCACACTGCACTGCGCATGTACACGCATGCCACCACATTGGGCTGTTTTTCCAGAGGGTTCAGGAGGCATCCTGAAGCCTCTGAAGGATAAAAAATGGCCGAAAATCAAGGCCAAAAATCAGCTGGCTGGAGCTGACAGGGCAGCACCTTGCGTGCCCTCAGAAATGGCTCCACGTGGCACCTGTGGCACCCGTGCCATAGGTTCGCCATCACTGTTCTAGCCTATCAAAGGGAAGGATTGGGAGGACATGATAACTGTCTTCCAGTACTTGAGGGGAAGTAACAGAGAAGAAGGGATTGATTTATTCTCCAAAGGACCAGAGGGCAGGACAAGAAGTAATGGATGGAAACTTGTTAAAAACAGATGCAACCCAGAAGTAAGAAATATTCTGACAGTGAGAATTGCTTGCCTCCTGGAGTGCTGGGTGCTCCATCATTGGAAGTTTTCAAAAATAGACTGGACAACATTTTGACTGAGGTGATATGATGTCTAGGTTGGTTTTCTCCTTGATTAGTTTCCATCCGTTGCGCAATCTATACATAATGACTTATTTAAAGGCACTAATTCAACTTCCAGCCATACTTTCCAACAAATGTTTTACTACCTATTTTTAAAAGTAGATTTTTCAAAAAAATTAAATATTTGTGATTTGTAATCTATTCCCTAATAAGACCTGAACATATTTTGCATCCCACATCCCTGGAAATAAAACACTTTTCTACTCTTTGTTGATGCAAGTACTTGCCATGTCTATAATGGGGATAAAGAATAAATTGCCAATGAAACCTATAAGGAATAATGTTCTACTAGATGTTCATCCTAACTACTGTAAAGAAAACGTGGGATAGATAGCATCACCATCAGATGGATTTGTAACTAGCTGACAAACTGTACTCAACAATTAGTCGTTAATGGTACTACATCTACATGGAGGGAAGTAAGCAGTGGGGTACCACAAGGTTCCGTCTTAGGCCGAGTACTTTTCAATATCTTCATAAATGACTTAGATGAGGAAATAAAAGGGAAACTTACCAAATTTGTGGATGTTACTAAGCTGGCAGGAATAGCCAACACCCTAGATGATAGGCTCAAGATCCAGATGAATCTTGACAGACTTGAATATTGGGTCCTATCTACCAAAATGGAATTCAATGTAGAGAAATGTAAAGTCTTACACTTAGACAAGAAAACACATATAGAGTGGATGAAACCAGGCTTAATAGCAGTGACTGTGAGAGAGATCTTCGAGTCTTAGTGGACAACCAATTAAATGTGAGCCAGCAGTGTGCAGCAGCAGCCCAAAAAGCCAATGCAATCCTAAATTGCATTAACAGAGGGATACAATCAAGATCAAGTGAGGTACTAATACCACTCTATAAAGCTTTGGTGCGGTTGCAGGAACTAGGCATTGCTAGTCTAGTGAAGAGAAGGAGCAGGGAAGACATCTTAGCAGTGTTCCAATATTTGAGAGGCACAGAGAGGAAGGGGACAAGCTATTTTCCAAAGCACCTGAAGGCCAGACAAAGAATAATGGATGGAAACTGAACAAAGAGAGATTCAACCTGGAAATAAGGAGAAATTTTCTGACAGAGAGCACAATCAACTAATGTAACAGCTTGCCTTCAGAAATTGTGGAAGCTTCATCACTTGAGACTTTCAAGAAGAGACTGGACTGCCATCTGTCAGAAATGGTGTAGGGCCATGATGAAGAACCTATGGCATGCGTGCCACAGGTGGCACATGGAGCCATATCTGAGGGCCTGTGAAGCATTGCCCTATCTCAGCTCCAGCACACATGTCAGCTGATTTTCAGCCTTCAAGAGGGCAGGGGAGGCAATTTTTACTCTCCTCAGGCTTCAAGAAAGCCTCCAGAGCTATGGATGGTGAAAAGCTGGACCCGACAGACCTATCAGACATCCGGAAGCTTCAGTGAGACCTGTGCACATGCGCGGGGGCGGGTAGCATGGTGGTGGTGGTGGTTGTGCATGCATGCGCAGGGGGAGAGCATTGCATTATGGGTGTGGACATGCGCCTTTTGGCACCCAAGCAAAAAAAGGTTCACCATCACTGGTGTAGGATCTCCTGCTTGGGCAGGGGATTGGACTAGATGATCTATGAAGTCCATTCCAACTCTGTTAATCTGTTAAACAATGAATTGTAGAAATGAGCAAGTGCAGTGCAGACAGGTGCAGACAAATAAAAAGAAGAATAATTGTAGTGGAAATTGGTACATTGGGGAAAACACTTACATATGGGTGAACCTCATTTGGCCACATAATTTGGGTGTCATTCTTTTTAAACATGATCATGAGGATTAATCAGAATTATACAACTTACTCCAATTCAAATATTTTTGGAGAAAAACAGAAATAATGACCACAAATTGTATAAGATGTTGGCTGGAAGCTGCCATGTAGCTGGGAAATCAAGGAAGCAACTACATGGATTTCAGGGGAAAAAAACAGTTTTAATGGTAGTCTGGGGTAAACTAGAATCTTGAAAACTGTAAGAGGAAATTCCTAGCCAGAGTTATAGAGAATTAATTAGGATGGACTTTCTTTGAAACACCTACTTCTCTTGTCTTGGACATCAGAACTGTGCTGTTATTCGCACCTAAACTTCTTGTCCTTCATTTTATTCCCACAGTCTCTTACAGGTGCAGTTGCACCAGAGAATGAAGCTTAATTTTCACTGCAATTGTGATTATAATTAAATGAACAACTTAGGCTTTGTTGGTATAGATGTATACCATCTTGAAACTGCTACACCAAGGCAGGAGATATAAATAGAGTGTATAGAACAAGAGGAGAAGGAAGTTTCTGAGATAGGAAGTTTGAGACCTTCAGCTTTGCACTCTGTGTGCTCCATCCTGCTACTAGATGACTATACAACCAATAAATACATTAGTTATTGCAGACCAGAAGTGGGTTCCTAATGGTTTGGTCCGGTTCTACTGAACCATTAGTAACTTACTGGCATGGTTCGGTAGAACCGTTAGTAACCCAGGCCTGCTACGCTCCCAAGCTGGTTCTTTCAGATGCTGCCACCATCTTGGATTTTTAAAAGCACTGCACAAGTGTGCGTGTGGCCGCAGCACACCTGAGCGAACTGGCAATAAGAAGATTTAAAACCAGAGAGGGGGTGCAAAAGCAACAAAAGGGGAAGAACAAGGGGGGGGAAATTATTTTTGGGATATAGTGAAATATATGAGAATGAAAATTGAGATTAATCTTTTTATAATTAATTGTGGATGTATATGATATGTATTTTAAGGACAAAGAAGAAGGTGAAAAATATGGGGAGGGGACATTTTGTTAGATGTGAAAAGAAAATGAATAAAAGAAGTAAATCTAGGTAAAGGGAAGATTAGGGCCGAAACTGAGAAGAAAAGAAGGAAAATAAGGGTTAAAGATTAAATGAAATAATAAAGAAGAGGTGGAAATCACTTTGCTCATAAGAAATATATGAAACGGAGGAATGCAAAAGAGAAGGGTAATTAGAACATAATGTAAAATTAATAGGAAGAGAAGTTATTTAAAATGTGGGTTATCATCATCAATAAAAATTGGTATTAGGGATCTGTTTTACATTAGGAACAAAAATATTGAGTAGAGGAAGCAACAACTGGTAGGGAGAGTGGATTGGTGAAAGGAAGTAGAAGAGGTAGAGGAGAGGAGAAGGAAGGTAGAAAGAAGAGAGGTAGAGGAAGGAGAGAAGTGAGGTGGAAAGGAGAGGAAGTGGGAAAAGGAAAGGAAAGAAAAGAAAGGGATAAGGAAAGTAGAAAGTTGAGAAAGAAAGAGGAAGGGAAGTAGGAAAGGGTTGGAATGTTGTTGCAAAACTAGATGATAAAGGAGATAAGAGAAGAAAACAGAAAAAGCATCTATTAAATTTGATGGTAAAACAAATAAAGAAATTATAATGATATTTTGTTAAAAACTATATTAAAAGTAAAGGTTTAAATTTGTACTCTGACAACTGATGCTGTAAATTGTATGTGGAGGATTGGTGGGATAAAAATAAAATAAAAAATTGTTATAAAAAAAAGAATAACCAAAGTAAATGATTATCAGTCCAACCACAGTTAATAGTTTTGTGAGGATACTTCAATAATGACAGTTTTAAGACTGAAATTCTGATGAAGATAGTACAACCAGGTGGAAATTGGAATAGAAAGAACTCTGAATTGAGCAGATTTTTCTAGTACTTCTTCCACATGCCTTGCTCAACGCCTCTTTTCTGTTCTTCCCAATGTTAGATTTCTCACCAACCTAAAATATATATTCCTAGAAACTTTCTTATTAATTGAGAAAAATAGCAAGACTGTTCAATATTTTAGTATTTAATGGCCATGCCTTTTAGTTTTTCATCATTTAACAAGTAAAAGTGTTAGAATCACCTTCTAATCAGAAAATTTTAAATAATTCTTAAAATGTGCACTTGAAATTCCCTATATTCAGTCATGTTTGTGGTATTGAATTAGAATTGCATCTTTTTAAAAAAATTGTTTATTCTTTCATGGCAAGCAGGCATAAGTTTACACAATTTTATCTAACTATGTTCAAGGACTGCTCCAACAATTTTTAACAAGGACTAACCAACAATAGTAAATCTTTTAATAAACTACATTCAGAAAGAAGAAAATGTGATAATTGGAGACAACCAGAGGAGATGGTAGCCAAAATTTTATTGCCAAGTAACAAATTTTATGTATATAGAGACCTTCTAGGATTGCCTGAACCATTTGATGTATGTGAATTCTTGTTCAGCAGTGCTGCTAAAATCTCATTTTTTTCCAAAACGGTCTCTTTAAAGACAGCGGTAGCGTGTTCCGAGGATAGAAAAGCTCTAAAGTTACTTTGTCCTTGTTTTGTCCTGATGACTTATGTCTATTAATTCTTTTGCACCAAGTTTATCCCATCTGTCTTATGTAGAATTCAAAACATGACAGAGCATTCATACAGTAGTCTGAAAAAGATAAATATAAAGAAGATACTGTACTGCTACAGTTTTGCAACACTCCGAGTGAGCGTATTTTGGACTTCCATACATTTTCTGTGAGTGCATCTTTCCCTTAGTATATATGATTAATAGAGGAGGGGGAGTATAAAAATCCAGTTCTACTAAAGTTGCAAATACACTCTTACGGACATATATTGTAAATGACACAGAATCCCATAGGACTTATTTCTCAATAAAAAATATTTGACTAAACTGCTTGTCTCATGTTGATTGGATACGTTTCTGTGGCACAGAGGCAATTTTTTTTGTTTTTCTAGAAATTCAGTTGATTGATTTCTCTCCAAGAAACTGCTATTTAGAGATGGTGAAATGCTGATTTTTAATGGGACTAATTATCACCCTGATCTCCCTCACCAAAAGTCATGAGGAATAATACGCAGCCAAGTTCTGACCCTTTTTTGCTATACAGAAACCAACATGCATAGATTGAAAGGTTAAAAATCAAATTTGCATTGGACAAGATTCAAAGAACCACAAGCTACTTGCCCCTGAACAAAGTTAATTAAAAGCAGCTTGCTAGTGAAATAAATGCCATAAGAAGGGCCAAACCCCCAGCCACACCTAAAATAGTTACTGGATTCCTGATTATTTTTATAAACTGCTGTGTGTGTTACACTAAAGTAAGGCACATTGCTTTCTTGACATGGCAGTATAATAATTCAGACTATGTGTTCTAATAAGTTATTTTAATATTGTGGTTATCACATATCATAAACAGAATGCTAGTGAAGGAGAGAAGTCATTAACCCTGGAAACAGCTGTACTGTTGGATAGGTTAATTCTGGCACTTGATGTTTGCACTAAAATAAAAGGGTGGTTCCTCTCAGCAGAGTACCCAGAAGAATTTAAAAACCATCGCAGCAATACATTTCACAGAAAATAGAAAACAAAATGAATTCCAAGTTTGTGAGTTGCAGCCAAAAGGCTGGGAAGACAACGATCTACCTAGCTATGCAGAAGAACCTCTGGAATTCATGCTTTCATGTTCCAGTTCCAAAGAAAAGAGAAATTTGAAGTAAGTAAGAATTTTGAATACAATGGAGGGAGAGGGAAATCCCTAATTTATGCAATGATACATTACATTACTTCATTCTAGCTTTTCCTATTGTAACAGCTACGTCTGTTTGACTTATTGATTTAAAAAAAGGAAACAGAAAAATCCAACCTCCTCCCCCAAAAAAAGACAATGTGCTTTTAAAAAAAAAGTATGTATAATTGTATCCCTATCACTTATTTTTTCTGACTTCTTTGTACTATTCACTAAAATAAGGGATAGAATGTGAAGGTCTGAAGGCTTAGTTTAGTCATCAGGGTCTTTTTATGTTTACTTCTGTGAGAGACTTCCAGTCTTGAAAAGGAACAAGGGAAATTAACGAATGATAGTCAACACAAATGGAAGATTTAAAAGGAGACAGATTATAGATGCCTAAATACAAAGACAGAGGCCAAGTCATTGACAACTGGGAGAAACGAGAGTAAAATCTAGGGGCATTATAGTAAATAAATAAGACTACAAGTAAGTACATTTCGGGGGGGAGAGACCACATTAAGAAGAAAACTGTCATATTTTATGTAGCTTTCTATTTCTTAAGTCTTAGCTAAAAAGAAAAATGGTGGGGAAGCACAATTTGTTTTGAAAGGGGTTTTGTGAAGATCTTTGGAAGGACAGACATTTGGAGAGGCATCTCAGAGTGTCCTGTATAGTCGCATATTATAAAATAGAAGAGAGGTAAAGGAGATTGTATGCAGTCTGTAGGCTTTCTTTTATGATCCCCAGTCTGGGCAAACTCTGGACTTTTTGCATTTGGCTTACTTAAGATTTCAATTCAATTCTTTTGCATTCCTGAAACTCACTTTCTAAAATAGGTTATTTAAACTACAGACCTCAACTTCCCTTCAAAGCCTAACACAACCTGAAGTTGCTTTCAGAACTTTTGAATAGAGGTCAGGTTACCATTTACAGTTGATAACTAATTAAAAGAGAAATAAGTCATGATCGTCTTTGTATATTCTGCAAACATGTTTTGTATACTTGCTTGTCCTGTTTATATAAGTCTGTTTTTTTCACATCTTAGAGGAAGCCAGCTGCTCCCTCTAGGATGTTGCTGGCTAGGAAAGATATATTCAGCGAGCTGTTATATCAATTCTTAATGTCTCCCTCAACCAATGGAGATTGCTGCCTACCTTTAAGGAGATGATGTTTATTTCTTCATGGAAAAATCATAATTAGATCAATAGCAATGACTTGCCTCATCCAAATTTTTACTTGATCTTAAAGGCCAGAGATTCAAAGTTACAACTCTTCAATGAAGTTCGTTTATTAGTGACAGTAGAAAAATTATAATTAGAACAAAAAAAAAGAATTTTATATGGCTTGAATCTTACAGTTGTAAGATTCCAACTTGTAACATTTCCAACTTAAGTTTTTTGTTTCTTTTATAACCTACATGTCCTAATTGATTGATTCCAGGTCCCTTATCTAAGCATGGGTAATTGTAACAGACTGTTTGAGCCAGGCTCTTTAGAGTTGACTTTGGGTCTTCTAGCTTCTACAGAGATAAATGCATAGGTAAGCATATGCATTTCTCTCTGTATGTCTGATTGTGTTTATGATGTGCATTTGTGTTTTTGGCTGGAAGAGCAACTACCTAGATAAACCCTGCAGAATCAATTGTTACATTTCTTAAATCTTTTTCTCCCTTTGGTTCTCACTTACAATACAGTAGTTTCTTTAGTTTCATTTATATGAAGGCTCAGTATTGTTTAGTTTTTAAAAACTTAATCGGCACTTGTATTTTAGGACTTTAACATATAGAATAGTCTATTCTGGAAAATCTAGTAAGAGAAGATAGAAGGCATGCAACTTTACTATGAGTAAAACTATTGAAAGGTGGTTCTTTCCTTGAAGTAAAGTGGGTGGCGGCTTATAGGCTTCCACCAGGAGCATGGGAGCATGCAGTAATGGTGTAGGAAGAGCTTAGGGACCTTAGTTCAACAGAGCTAGAGGAGTGAATATGCATGTGAAAACATGTGTCATTACATTCCTTCTGAAACAGAAGATACTGAGTCATGGTTAACTCTTTGATTCATTCCTATCATTCAAATTTAGGGATATCAGTGAACCAGAATGCAAATTTGTCACCTGTGCCTGATCCAACATTTATGGATCTTCCTGAAAATAAGACTCATCCACTAGTCCATTTGAACTACTTCAATGTGCTCCACATGGCTTTATTCTTAAAGGCAATTCAGAAATTGCAACTAGTGCAAAGGGCAGTAGCAAGGATGTTGTCCAACACACATTTCAGAGATCATATAAATATTTCTCCTAAAAGAACTAGCTATATATATGTTCAACTGAAATAGTTACATTTAAGGCTCATAATAGATCCTCATAATAAAGGGACAACCTCTCTTTAATATTCATTTGCTTGAATATTAAGATCAGTAGTGGGAGACCATCTATTTCATAGTTGGAAAACACATTATATGGAGTGCATGAGAAAGCCTTCTTTGCTGTGTCCCCCTGGTTATGAAATTCTTTTCCCGAGAGGCCAGGAGGGTTCTGACATCATCTGTATTTGTAATAGTCTGTGAGAATGTCCTTGAGAGACAGGAGGAAAAAGAACCCCAAACTAGGCAATGGTCAGATAGCCCACAAAAGCAATGGGAGCATGACAGTCATCTCATAATGTACCCTCCCTAGTTTCTTAGTCTGTAAAGGCAAGTGGGGAAGAGATGCACTTTCAGACATTCTGATCAAGATTCTGATACTATAACTTTATAAGGTAGATTAGTACTCATAGTTGATGCTTCTAATGAGAACTATTTCAAAGGATTGCCTCACAGTGCCTCAAAGTAAAGACCTGGCTTCTCACTGTCACTTTCAAGACTTAGGACACAATTGAACCATACATCAATTAAGTGCCTCTAGTAGTGTCGTCTGTTTACTGTGCTTTAAATGGCTTACTTGGGATAATTTAGACTATTTAAACCCGAATTCATCTTCCACTTACTTGGGGGAAACTTGCCCTTAAATTATCTTTTTCATTCAAACTTTTTATGTATATTATTTGGGATACTGATCTGTTCATCTTTAACCACTTCAACTATTAAAATCCAGGAGAAATAGCTTATAACGTTTAATAGATATCATTTTACAAATTCTCAAAAGTTTATAGAATGTTATGCTTTACCATTCAAAATCCAACTGGCTCAGTTTCAGTAAGTTTCAGAAACTGTCGTTTTGTCTAGTCATTTTGTCTAGTCATTTTGTCTAGTCCTTAGAACATGAAAGTTCATGACCAAAGAACCCAGTAACCTGGCAGTGCTTTCATACTAATTTAAGAAATACGGTGGGCTGTTGCACCATCTGTTGCCAAGGTGTCAATCATGGAAGAAGAGACAGATGGAAGTACATGACTGGAGGAAATGATTTGGATACTCATTTCTCAATTCACTAAGGAAAACACACAAAACAAGATACACTATCCAATAAAATAAGAACTAGGAAATTAAAATGTGCCAACGTAATATTTATTAGATTTTTATTCTGCCTTTATTCTTAGTCAGTTCAAAGCAACATATATTCTTTTAATGTTCCCATCTCTATTTTTTGCAATCTTACATCTGTTTGTTATGCCAGGATTCCTTAACAGCAAAAGTGGAAACAAAACCTTCAAATCAAGTATGGCCAAATACAAAAAAGAAGAGATCCCATCACTTTTAATTGTTCTATTAAATAGGAAATTTGGCAAAACACCACTATTTTCAGCTTCTGTACAACTCTTAAAAATATGTAGAACAGCTTTTTACTATTTTATCTTTTATCATTGTTTTAACATTTGTAAATTTAGCACCAGTGCTTCTAGCCAGATTATATGAATAAGATCAGAATAAGTCTTCTGTCAATCAGAAAAAAAGATTCAGTTTATTACTTATATAGCAGGTTACAGACTAGACAGAAAGACTTGGCTAACTATAGTTTTTTCAATCATGTCCTATTTTCAGAAACTGCCTAGACAAGTCCCTGCAATTTTCTTGGCAAGGTTTTTCAGAAGTGGTTTGTCATTGCCACTGTCCTGTGGCTGAGAGAAAGTGACTAGCTCAAGGTCACCAGCTGGCTTCAAATGTAAGATGGGACTAGACTCCCAGTCTCCCAGTTTGTAGCCTGATCCCTTAACCACTACACTAAAATGACTGCCTGCAATGTATTTTATATGTATTTATAAATATAGATCATTCTGTTTAAAACCAATGCAAAAGTAAATCTTTGAATTTCACAGGAAGACATATTTACTCAATTCCCCATTCCTAGCTTGGGTGTTAGGCAAATTTCAGTAATATACAACAAGAATTGCAATAGGATAGATAGATAGATAGATAGATAGATAGATAGATAGATAGATAGATAGATAGATAGATAG
>JANHFT010002669.1:62297-77135 GCA_032467955.1 Pseudoxenodon macrops | reverse complement strand
CTAGAACAAAACCCTAGTACCAATTTTATTGATGATGATAACCTATATTTTAAATAACACTTTTCTTATTCATTTTATGTTATGTTCTAATTTCTCTTCTCTTTTACATTCCTCCTTCTCTTATATAAAATAAAAATAAATAAAAAATGCACCTTCACTGTTCCTAGGGTGGCCCTGTGGGCCAGATCTAAGCACCCCAAGGGCCAGATATGAGTTTGACACCCCCTAATAACTGCAGTGATTGGGTTAACATCAGTAGCACAAAGATCATAAAAGTGGCGTAAATGAAAGTAGAACATAAACAAAATTGTTTAATGGAAGAATGTAGTTAAATGAGTAAATGCATTAAAGGATTTATTCAGATTATATCTTACTTGATTGAATTTTCTTTTTCCAGTTCTGATATTTTTTTGACGAAGAAGAGTCACGAAGACTGTAGGCTCGTTGTAATGCTAGAAGGGAAAGATAGGGAAAAAAACCGCTACAAAAGGCATTTGTTAAAACACAGGAAATGCCAAACCTTAACAATAAGCACACTGAGATTTTAAATTTGAATTTGTTTTGCTTGGATATATGTCTTGGAGTTATTCCATAACTGGAGAGTAAAAATTGACATCCTACCCCTCCTTATCATCCATATTTGACAAAACCAGCTGCAGTTGCTAGCAATAAAAAAATTCAGTCAAGTCTTCTTCACAGAACAGTTCTCTCAAGAAGTTTACATTTCAGGTAGAAGAGTTCAAAATTACAATTTTTCTAAGGCAATGACGTCTCACCCTTTCAAATGGACAGATAAATCTTTAAATATCAGCCACTAGGGGGCAATGTTCTCCAACCTGTTTTTTTTTTCCCCTTAGAAAGGCTCAGGGGTTTAATTCTGAATTTATTCCATTTTTGTAGAATGGTATACAGCACGAGAACTCATTTATACCCAGCCATTTCTATATCTCTATTGTTTCTCTTGCCTGTGGGGTTTTTACCCCCCACTCCAAAACAAGGGAGAAAATGAAACATTTGTTTTCCATTGGTCGAAGTTACATAATTCTCACAACTGACTTCAAGGGGAAAAAATCCTAGTGGTCAAGCAAACAATGACGGTGCAAAACAGAGCAATGTGGGACATAGAAAGCTAAGCATAAGGGAGGCCCCCAAAGGGGAAAATACGTTATATACCAGGAAACCCTGTGGATCACTTTGGAAAAAAGCAGTGCAGAAGATGAAGTGGTGGGCGGGTGGTGGTGGAATGGGTGGGTAAGGAGGGGTTATGACTCTGTGTGTGTGTGTGTGTGTGTGTGTGTGTGTGTAAAACACAATGAGTGGGAGAGGGAAGATGCATGGCTGTTACTCCATGGGAGTGACTTCACTAGGATACTTTGCATCTCATTGCTATGAGTTTCTAAAGCTTTCCTTTACAAAGAGGAAATTTAATTTGTACAGATTCTTGGCTGCTGTGCAGGTAGCCCACGACTTAACAACAGTTCATTTAGTGACGGTTCGAAGTTGCAACTGGACTGAAAAAAGTGACTTATGACCATTGTTCACACTTACGACCGTTGCAGCTTCCCCGTGGTCATGTGATTTACATTCGGATACTTGACAACTGACTCATATTTATGATGGTTGCAGTGTCCCGGGGTCATGTGATTCCCCGTTTGCAACCTTCTGGCAAGCAAAGTCGATGGGGAAACCAGATTCACTTAACAACCGGGTTAGTAATTTAACAACTGCAGTGATTCACCTAACAAATATGGCAAGAAAAGTCATGAAATGAGGCAAAACTCACTTAACAAATTTCTCACTTAGCAACCTAAATGTTGGGCTCAATTGTGGTCGTAAGTCAAGGACTTACCTCTATAGTAGAGGGAATTAAATATACCGTATTTTTCAGAGTAGAAGACGCATCTTAGTTTTTGGGGAGGAAAATAGGGGGGGTGGGAATCTGCCTACCAGGTATTCATCTGGCTAGCGTCCTTACACTGGTCAGCTTCAGCATATTATTTTATTCCCTGATTAGGTCTGGGGGGAAAAAGGTTTTAAAGCACAGCTGATAGAGAGAAGCAATGAAAAAAGCATGCAAAGCCAGGAAGATTGTTAGCACCTGATTAGGACTGAAAAGAAAAGGTTCTAAAGCACAGCTGATAGAGAGAAGCAATCAACAAAGCATGCAAAGCCCAGAAGATCATTAGCACCTGGAGAGAAAAAAAGGTTCTTTGGAGGGAGTAGCAATCAAAAAAGCCTGCAAAGACTTAGGGCTGGAAAAAAAAGCTTATTCGGAGGGAGTAGCAATGAAAGGCTGCAAAGATTGCTTCACTCTTCACTCACCTCGTTAGGTCTGATACATTCGGAGTATAAGACGCACCCAAATTATCAGCCCCAATTAGAGGGAGAAAGGGTACGTCTTATACTCAGAAAAAATACGGTATATTAACTGAGCAGCAAATAATTTCTGGATTTTGCACTTCTTTGAATTTCATAACATAGTTCTCACTTCACAAATGTATTTTAAAATGTGTTCAGAAGTGGATACATTGAAAATGTATACATAGAGATACATTTAGAAAAGTTTGTGTTCACTTTAAAAATTGGAATATTAATTCTGAAGCGGACAGACCAGAACTTTAAGGCATATAGATTGCAGTTAGATTGATCCTTCCATTCCCTGAAAGTATTTCCTGAAGCACAGATATTTGATTTTTGTCCTGTGTATTTTCAGTGCATATTCTCGCAAACCCTCATCATATGTGTAAAAGTAACATCAGTTTAATACATATATTATGTATAAAACTTGGATGCATTTTTGGTTATTAGATATACATTTCTAAATGCCAGAAAAATTATTAGTATTAACTTATGTCTATAGCGTATCTTCTTTTCCAGCAACAGAATATTTAGAACCATATGACAAGGGTATAGATTCTGTCCTTCATTGTTTAAATATTAGATTTATTAGGTAAGAGTTTTAAGCAAGGCACAGTTGTGCATTTTCACAAACATCTGAGCCAACTTCATCAAATGAAAATAAATATTGGGATATGGAAAGTGTCAAATTGATAGTGAAATATGCAACGCTTATGGGACATTGCAAATAAGTATTAGAAAGAAAATTACTTTCAATATATATTTTAGTGTGTCAGCCTCTACTTGCTCAATGTCCTTATCAAAATTGAGACAATGTATTGCATTTTCTCCCCAAAGTAAAGAAAAAGAATAAGTTAAATCAAAGATGTGTGTGTGTTTTTTTGTTTTGTTTATGTTTTATGGTGTTACACTGTAAAGGAAGGGGAAAAGCACCTCAAATGTAAATTAATATCCTCAATGTCAGATTAGCTACTATAAATTTCATATAGCATGTCAGCATATTCCTTTTTTCTCCTGCATATAGCAAATATTGATCCTTGTTTAACCTTCCTTTTTATAAAAAGCCCAATTGGCCCAAAAACAGCAAAAGTGAACATTTTGTTCTGTCTAAATTACCGTGATGCATATCAGTATCCTCTTAAACCTCTTTCAAGCCACCTGTTTAGTCCTCAAAGACCCAAATATAGGAAGGAGTATCAAGAAGGGTTTATTTTTAGATGTCACTTTCCATAATTTTTAAGCTCTGTAATATCCTTTGGGACATCATATCACTATAAATAGAGGCAACATTATAAATATAGATGTTTTGTAATTTTGTAAAATGGCACCACAATACTTTTAATAGTTTCAGTTAAAATGCTATGTTCAGACTCGGTATCCTTTGTTATTTGCCTGTGTGTACTGCAGAGAGAATCTTCTCTAGGGAATACCTCTCAAATGTGTGAACAATGTTCCATGTGATCTGTTCCATGTTTAAACCAGTCATTCAGACTTGTGTGACATTACTGTGTCAGAAGCTGTGCTAGGATGCTAAGTTAGAAGCCTAATGGCAGACCATCTGTTTTAGGACTGGTCCTTTGGAACACAGTTGGATAAGCAGCATGTGTAGTATTAAATATATTTAAACTGAAAGAAAGAAAAAAATAAGCTATAGAAAGAAACTGTACTGACACAGTGTTTATGAACCCTTGAAATAATAACTATTTAGACAATTTCAAGGATCTATGGATATATATATAAAAGTGGCCATTTATTACCCCTTAACATCTATTTTTTATCTTAGTATGATAAAGGACTGGGTTTTTCCATTCTTGCAATACAAGCTTGTAGGTAGGCATTGTAGACTTGTATAACCCCAGGGAAAGTTTTGATAATATTTCCACATCACCTACATAAGCAAGATCAGGCTTTTTTAAGTGATACCCTTCTAAAGTTAGCCTGAACTGCTGAGCTCTAAATCCACAGTTTCGGAACATTTGTCCTAAAATACTGAATAAACACTCAATGATGTACAGAAGGTTCATCCTCCAAATCAGGGGTGTCAAACTGGCAGCCTGTGGGCCAAATGTGTCACACATAGGCCACACCCACCCCACCTCCGTGAAGAGGGAAAACATCGTGAAACGTCACATGACAGCAATGTAACGCGGCAAGTTTGACACCCGTACTCATAGTAGTAGTAATATAATACTGAATGTTCACTTTTGAATTATTAGCACTGAGTTTTAGTAAATGCTGAATACCTTCTACAGCTTTTCTATACTTACTTCATTTTTAAACTGTTTAAATATTTAAGAAGTTGAATGCATGATTTTTCTGAGAATGGCGAAAAACATAACAGAAATCGATTATATTTAGGGATAGCCTAACTTTAAATACAATTTGTCACCTTTCCCTATATTCAGGAAATCTATGTATCCAATTTCCACCACTTCTTTAAAAGATACACTTTCCTCAAGCATTTTAATTATTCTCATGGTGTTGGTTTGGGGTGTTTAACAGACAACTATTTGAAAAATTGCCCTGATACTTTAAAAACAGTACAGGAGAAAAGAATTTATAGTTTATAGAAGGGAAGAGGAGAAAGAAAACAGCTCAGCAAATTAGTCTTTTGGCAGCTTTCTCCTGTGAAAGCTTCTGCTGGGAATTTCTGTGGCTTCTTCTAACCTTGATGTGTGTAGGAAATCACTCAGAAGAGAACCCATATAATTGTCCCAACCTTTTAAAATGTATTTATAGGTTCTGTCAAGTGAATTTTGCAGTATTCTGAGAAGCAAATAAAACCCACTCTGTGGAGAAAAGACCACAAAAGCCAGTTATTTATCTGAATTGGCCTCATACAATACAGTAGAATATTTTCCTCTCTCACTTTGATATTATGGTTTGGCAAAAGTGTTGTCCCCAGTGGATAATTATTGGAATGTGTTTCATAGATAAATAGCACTTATTTGCATTAGGAAATTCATGTTGCCAACATCATAATTTTGAAAGTATGAGGTAGTTGTGATGTTGTAAGCAAGTCTCAATCATATCAGTCTTGACCAAAAGGGGTGAAATTACACTTTTTAAAAAAATTATTGTTTCCACACAGACCTAGGTAATAAATTGCTTTAATAACAAATATATTGTTAAAACAATATGGAGTTTTTTTCCAAGATGAATAGTGTTATATTCTCATATGTTGCAAAACAAAAGCCCTACAGCTATTTCAATTTTTTTTTCTGGGCAATTACATGAGAAAACAATCTTGCCCAATTTATCCTCTTTTGTGTGGTTGGTGGTACCATTTCACTTTTTTTAATGTAATAAACACACAGTACATTACAAATTTGTTTGTGGTATGGAATCCACAATTTTTCCGGTACATTTTATTTTTGTTGTGAAAAGATTGAACATGTTATTGTGTTTATTTTATTGTTCAATTCATTTTATTATATGGCAGTCTGCATACAGCTTTTACATCACTGATAATTCAGGCAAAATATGGATTTTTGTACATATTCTGGCTTCTGTACCTGAAAATAGAAATCTCTTTTTCTGAATATGTATATAATCAAGGGATGTAAGTAAACTCTTAAGAATTTAGCATTTAATGTAGTAAGAGCCAGTGTGATCTAATGACTAAAGACACTGAACTATACATGAGAAAATCTGAGTTCTAATCTTTGTTTGATGTTTGGTATGGAAAGGAACACCACACATCATTTTAATCCACATTGTTAATACTGGCTGGCAATAGTCTTCCAAAATTGCTAGTGATTGGCTAGTAAACTGGGGAGACTGGATACTGAATTAGGCCCTTCTGAGCCATGGTGGCACAGTGGTTAGAATGCAGTACTGCAGGCTACTTCTGCTGACTGCCTACTGCAGTTCGGCAGTTTGGTTCTCACAGGCGCATGGTTGACTCAGCCTTCCATCCTTCCGTGGTAGCTAAAATAAGTACCCAGATTGTTGAGGGGAAATATGCTGACTCTGTAAACTGCTTAGAGAGGGCTATAAAGCACTGTGAAGCAATATATAAGTCTAAGTGCTATTGCTATTCTGTCTGTAGAAAAGACGATCCATCATTGTTTCACAACAAAATGGATGCTTTAACCCCATATACATAAATTAGGCTACCATCTTCAGGGATTATGGGAATAGAATTGAACTAAATTGTCAACACCAAATCAGGAAACAGAAGACCAGAAGTATATTTTATTGAGACTAGCTATAGTAATAGAATCATGCAAATATATTTGTTTACTTTCCTTCCTTGAGGAAGAAGAAAGGCTTAGGAATGTCTTTATTCTTTTTATTTCTATTGTATCAGTATTCTAAATATTCCATACAAGTCCATCTCCATGGTTATTTCAGGGGGGAAAATAGCTTTATTCATAAGTACTGCATTATATTCACTTTAAAGAGGGCCTGAAATAAAGTTAGGAGGAAAACATGGAGAAAATATCAGTTGAAAAAGCAAAAAGACTAAATCGTGCCTCGGGTTATATAACGTTATACAAGAACACACTTGTCAGCAGCGTTCCGTTAGTTCATCCTCATAGGAATAATCTTGTTTTTAACATAGGGATGTCCCCAGAGCAGAAGGAATACAATGTGCAATCTGTGATTACCAACACACAATTAAAATATTGAATGTATTCATTTATTTTTCTTTCTCTCTCAGAAAAAGTTCATTCTGGCCTCGACATTTTCTCAACATGTTTTATTTGGGAAAGCAACTTAAAGCCATAAAAGAGTGATAAGAGGTGAAACAAATGTTATTTTAATCCTTGTTTCCTTCAGAGGCCACCAGAAGCTTCAGGGAGACTTGCAAGTAAGTTTTGTAGAGAATCTTTCAGGCAGTGAGATTACTGATTTTTGCACCTAGATTTTCACATCTATTACACTTCAAATCAGTCTTGATTTGATTAAAGATGAAGATTTAAGATTTAAAGAGGGCAAATTTGATTCAACTTTGTAATTTAATATTCAAAGGCAACCAGATTCAATTGGGGAGGGGGGGGAATAGCTATTTGGCAAGCTGGATCCTCCTTTTCCCCTGGCTAATCTTATTTTGCGGGTTTGTGGCTTGCTGACAATGCAGGTAGTCCTCGACTTACAACTATTCATTTAGTGACCGTTTGAAGTTACAATGGCACTGAGAAAAATGACTTATGACCAGTTTTCACCCTTACAACCATTTCCATGATCACAAGATCAAAATTCAACTGGAAGCCTGCATGTATTTATGACAGTTGCACTATCCTGGGGTCATGTGATCACCATTTGTAACCTTCCCAGCCGGCTTGCAACAAACAAATTCAATGGCGGAAGCCAGATTCTCTTAACAAGAGCATGACTCACTTAACAGCTGCAGTGATTCATTTAACATCTCTGGCAAAAAAAAGTCACAACATGTGTTCAGTTGTGGTGATAAGTCAGGGGTGTCAAACTGGCAGCCCACGGACCAGATCAGGGGTGGGTTCTTCTTCTTTTTGCTGCCGGTTCGCTCAGGGTCACGCTGCATATGCGCAGAAGCAAAAATTAGCTTCTGCACATGCGCAGAAGCAAAATCCAAGATGGCAGCACCCACGGAGATACCAATGGAACCAGCTCCGTGACATCACCGTGGAGTTACTACCGGTTCTATAGAACCAGATAGAACTGGTAGGAACCCACCTCTGGGCTGGATGCACAGGCCACATCCATCCCATCTCCGCGAAGGAAAAAAACATTGGGAAACATCACATGACGCCCCAAGTTTGACACTCATGTGATAAATCAAGCACTACTTATACTTTGTTGCAGAGGCATTACAAGCAGTTTGTTAATAGTTAATGTCACAGAAGTAGGCAAGTACCAAAGAAAAAAAACTGGCACAGAACAAGCAATCGCCTTAAAACCACTTTCCCTCTGAAAAAAATCAGTAAAAGTTTAGGTCAAGATCTGTAAATGCTGGCTTGCTATTCATTCACTCACTGGGAAGAGATTTCAATCTATCTCAATTGTACAGAATGTATAAGTAAAGGCCAGAGTTTGAATGCTGAAAGCTGAAATAAATTCAAGTTTTATTGGCTGGACAAGCTCTTTCAATTAGCACAAAGAAAGAACAAAGTTAAAGCTTGTGGTTTACCACAATAAAGACCTTAAGAGATGGGAAACTGAATGGAGTAAAAGTAATGTTAGCTTTACTACTCAAACAGCTCCAAGAGGCTGCATGAAATGAATTGGCTGGCTATTCAGTATCAAGGAACCCCAACCCACCCCCCACAATATTGAACACTGTACAATCCCAAAGCAATAGGGGGGGAAACCATGGAAACTGCAAAGCACTTTAAAGGTTAAGGAGTGCTCTGACGCCATCCGATTTAATTCCCTGCATCAATTTGCAAATTGGTTTCCATATGAGGAAGCTGCACCAAAGTGAAGCACTCCTTCAAAACTCAATCAATCACAATAGAGTTGGAAGGGACCTTGGAGGTCTTCTAATCCAAGCCCCTGCTCAAGCAGGAGACCCTATACCATTTCAAACAGGTGGCTTGGCCTGAGGCACCAACTAAGCCATGGAAGATGTGCCTGTTTTATTCCTACAGATGGACTGTTGGTTTTCCAGGTGGGGGGGGGGGGTTTCCCCTAGGCCACACCAATTTGTGCAGAGATGGAGCAGACTGACTTCACTAGGGTCAATTAACTCTGCTGTGCCTCTGCCATAGCTGTGATGAATTGCTTGGTCCTGAGGCAGGCAGGCAGCCGCAGAATTACTCATCCTCAAAGGGGGCTGCTGCCGATTATGTCTCTTGGTGACTTACTGCTCCAGCTGGCCCCTGTCTAATCAGAGAGAAGGATACATCTCTCAATGATTAAGCTATTTGAGAAGGTTCAGGGTCTAAGTTTAAATCCCCACTCTTCTGTGAATCTCTATAGCTGACCTCTGTGATCAGAGGGATCTCACTTTTTCACACTCAGAAAATCTTTTTTATCCCATATTTTGGGATGGGTGGGAGAATTTTGGTACATAAGCAATTGGCAGTTCAGGAAGATCCTGTTCTGGATTACCTACCTTGAAAATGTAAAGGTGTAACAAATCAAATCTCTGCCTTTAAAAAAATATTAACAAATATTGTATAGGTGGTTTCTTTTTTTCAGACTAAGGCCTATCAGTTTATTTTAACAGCTTTCATGAGCATGTTAGCTCAAGTGCACAATGGAATCAATGCAATTGAACTTCACCTGAGCTAGATTCTGTTTGCTTTTCTTACTGCCTGATGGAACCAAATGAAAAATTGTTCATGACATTGTTTTGAGCTATTGCACTGAGATTAAATCCACTTCTTCCTTTTTCATTGTGTGGCCCACTGTGTATGATAAGTAATGGAAATGGAAAACACTGCATAGAAATAAAAGGAGCCCCCTGTACATTTTTTTAAAAATCAACTGCACCTGCCAAAAGTAAAAAAGGAGCAATTATGCATGTCATATTTTGAAAGTGGGAGGAGGAGGAAGAAGAGGAGGAGGAGAAAGAAGAGGAGGAGTGATGATGAATTGTACAACATAAAGGAACAGGCCTATTCCTTGGTCTATTGGGTTAGATTTAGAAAATCAAGTTAATTGGAAAAAGTAAGAAAGGGATGAAGGACAATTTAATAAACTCATATCTGACCCTAAGGCCAGCTGTTAGAGGGATGAAATCATATACATATATATTCATTTGTGTATAGGATATGCAAAACTTTTCAGCAGGTTGACCAGGCAGAATGGTTGCACAAAACTACTGTATATAGGTAAACATTTGGTAGAACAATGGAGAATAGTTCAATTTTTCCACTACTGAGAAATTTCCATTGATGAATTCAGTTCATGAAACCAGTTCAGAAGGTCCACTTAATTGGGACTTTATTTACAATTTCTGACTACTGCAAGTCAAAAATATCAAAATACAGTAGAATTTAAACTGAACTCCTGGATGCAATAGAGCTTTTGAGTCAGAACCTACTGTGGAAGGCAGTTGTGGTGATGTCTCATGAGAGGAGAGTAGGAAAAACAATATAACATTTGCTGCAAAGAAAATTTCCTGACCAAAATAGCAACTCAGAAACATTTATTCACCTATTCACCCATTCCTTCCATTTTAAAGACCACTCACTCACAAAATAACATATGTCTCCCTTCTTACATAAAAGGATACAGGTGCTATTTTGGTATTTTCATGCATGATGTTCCTGTATTCTTCAGCAAGGACCTATCATATTTTGTTTTTTAGTGGCTGATCTTTCATTATAGCATTACTTCAGTTTACTTCCATGAAGTTTCTTGAATTTCCTTTATGTGTAAAAGGCAGATTACACATACAACTAATAATTAGACCAAAGGCAGTATAAGTGTAATAGAAACAAGTGCCTTCTTTCTCTGTCTATTCTGAATTAGGTTCATTATTGTGAACACTATTACTGTATATTGCAACCTTCCCCAAACTGGTGTTATCCAGATGTATTGAGTTACATTTTTTATAAGTTTGACTGGGATATTAGAATACATAGATATATCTTGAACTTTGTGGAGAGGTGAGATTAGATTAATTAAAAATCATAGGATTGCAACTGAATTTGATTAACCCAAATGACAAATTCCAGTTGTTCATTTTTTTAACCAGTTGATTTATCTCATCAAGCAGAGTTTCCCGCACTAAAATGAAGGGTTAGAATAAATATGGCCTAGAGGATCATTTCAGCCTTGGTTCAGTGAAAGCTTTTAGATTTTAGTAACAAGCAACTATACCTATGTTGTTCCATAGGGAGAGAAAAATCTAAAACCCAAATAATGTGACAACTCTCTAAGGACTAACCAAAATAGTACCAAAAGGTCTGCCATTTTCTGAGTCATCCAGAACTTTTTTCTGGGAAACCTATACAGTACACATCAAAAGAGGGAGTGGAGAAGAAGCATCTAGATCCCTAATGTTAGGCCAGAAATGTAAACCATGAGTTTTGGAGTTCAAAGGCAGTCCATGATTAAGGTTGTGAACTAAATGCAAAATCAATATTGGATGCTACTGCTAATCAGATTATGTCTCTTTTTTAGGGCATAGATGGAATGGTTTTTCTTCCACTGAAGATAGGTTTTCTATCAAGTAAAGCTAAATAATATTGATAACTAATTTCTGAATTTTGATTAGGATTTTAGCCTTGGTTTATCCCATCATATTGAGGTGAATATATTTTCCTGATAAACTCTGCATTTATTCATATTATATTAACTATATTTATTGTCTGTAGCCATGGAAATCGAGCTTATTCAAACTGAGATTCATTGTAGTTGCCTGAATTGCCTCTTTATAAATCTTCTGGTGGATGAATGCTATACAGGGGATGAACCATTAAGATGAATAGTTAATAATATTAGCTACAGTAAACTCTATGCATACATTATATTGTTTTTGCAAAATCTGGTTCAGATCAGGAGAAGCTGCTTGTCCTTGGAAAAATAAAGAGGAGAGACTTCAAGTATTTCAGTATGACTTTCAAGGCACATTAAGTCTGCTCATGTGCACCTCCTGAGAACAGTTTCCATAAAAAAAAGAAAAGAAAACCAACATCACTTTCAGAATTATATCAATCTTTCCATTGACAACAGATACCTCCAGACAGCAGTAAACGGTATGCTGATGGACTCAGTATAACTGAAGGACATTCAATAAAGATAGAGTTTTGAAATAAAAACACCAAAATATAATACTTAATGTTAGAATTGCATATGCTTTAGTCCAAATATCTTGAGATAATGGTGATATACAGTGAAGGTGAAGTACTCTCTAGAAGCTGATGTACCTGCAATCTGACTTCTCCATCAGGATCCTTGGATCAGGAACATAGGCATGTGACTCTCAATGTGTCGAGGGTTCAATATTATAGCAACAGCACTAGACTTATATACCGCTTCATAGTGCTTTTACAGCCCTCTCTAAGAGGTATTGCCCAGAACAATCTGGCTCCTTATTTTACCCACTTCGGAAGGATGGAAGGCTGAGTCAACCTTCCAAATCTGGTGAGATTTGAACTGCCGAACTACAGCTAGCAGTCAGCTGAAGTAGCCTGCAGTGCTGCACTCTAACCACTGCGCCACCTCGGCTCATATTATATGCAATATGTGTCACTGGCATAATGAGGATCTCAATCTAGTAGTTCTATTTATACGTCGTTAAATTAAAATTATACTGAATGTATTACTAATTTGCAGCCTAAAAATACTTGCCTGATATAATAATAACTGCAAAAGTTAGAGATTTGAAACTCACTGAAGCCAACTGAGGAGATGTTTGGCAATATGCAACTACACTATTTAACAAAATTATTACGACATAAACTGAGAATGTGATTTGATACTATATATCTAGAATGTAATTTGTTATGATACATCTAATGTTTGATGATGGGGCGGAGAAAAATAAAAACCAGTATATCTCACTGGCCTTTCTGTCTCCAAATCCTTCTGCATTTAGTTTCAAGTACACCAGGATTTGCCCCAAGTTTTGTGTGTTTTCAGTTGTTTTACAGACATTAGGATGCTATAAACAGTGCCATGCTTATAGTTTGTTTACTAGTCATTATCCAGTCAATACATAGCCTTTGTGACCAAGAGGTGAATACAAAAGACCCTTCGACCAGCTTGCTACCTGCCTGCCATAACTTAATACCTCATCTTGTCCCTCAGTCCAGGTCTCAAGAAGTACGTCTTCCTCCTTTTTACAAAGACAAAGGGGATAATAAAATTATAGCATGTCATCATGCTACTGTAACCGTCCTTATGGCAACTGTCCATTGGTCTTAATGTAAGGATACCATTTTCTCTTTGTTCTGTTTTATTCAATCATCCTATTCCATTATTACGATGGGATCTGAGGAGCTAGGAGGCACTCAGGAATTCTGGGAGTTGAAGTCCACGAGTCATAAAAGGGCCAAGGTTCCCTAGCCCTACTTTAAAACATAAGGCACGGATATATTATCATTTTTGAAGCAGTATTCATGATCTTGAAGTGGCATTCATACTATGCCAATGGCATAGTGATGTATTTAAAATTGCTTGCAATAACAAGATCTCAATCACAATGTCATAAAGATTATAGAGACTAATCTTGCACAATTTGGTAGGCAGTTTATCTGATAGGCATCTCACTGTTGATCCTAAATTTTGAAAGTTATAAAGAAATCAAGCTGGACTTTATTGTTTCTCTAGTGGGATGGTTGTAAACTGAGAGATTTTAGATTAAGTTCAAATGTAGTTGGTTGTTTATGGTTACGTATATAATACAGCCTGTTAAAACTCTATCTGGTTTGTGTTTTACTCTATGTAGAATGAGTTCTACATTCTGAAACCAATCAGAAAATTGATGTTTGTGATTTTAAAATATCAAATGTTTTAAATGGAATATGACTGAAATGTTGGCCATGCTGACTCAGACTGCTTGGAGTTCTGGAAGAGCTTTTGATATCTCAGATATCCTTTAAAAAGATCTTATATTGCAGCTTTCCCAACTTAAGGACTTCTAGCTGTGTTGGGACATGAGAATTCTGGAGCTGTAGTCCCAACAGACCTATTGATACCAGACTGAGATGAATGATTCTAGTAATTTAAGAGAATAAATATTTGTGTAGCAAAACTCATTGTTGTTGAGAAGGAAGCCGTACAAGGATGGGAATATATTCCCTTGATAGTAATTATCCATCAGCAGTAACTTGTTTATTTTTAATATGCATAGTTACACTACTTCAAAACCCAGAACAAACAAGCAAGGTAAACAATTGGAGATTCGTATAATGTGTTATGGAGAAATATTAATATATAATAATTTAAGGGGTATCTCAAATTAAATAATGACATATCCTTATTACAACAATATGCATTGGTGATTGCAGAATGTAGATTAGAATAGTTGAAGCTTTGTATCTTCATTTGTTTGTATCTTCATTTGTTGTCCTGCAGCTAATACCTAGACACATTTTGGCTAATATTACTTCTAAAATCGGTCTCAGCCCATCCTTCCCAATAACCCTTAATGTTGCCTTCTAGCACAAATAAAAAAAGCTTTAGCTTTAAAAATGACTTATTGCAACAGAATCCTGAACCATGGTACCGTGTTTCCCTGACAATAAAGCCTATCCCAAAAATAAGCCATGGCATGGTGTTATAAGCTCTATCCCTCAAAATAAGCCCTACTTAAGAGCCTGTGCATGCCCATTCCATCCATTTGCTCATGCTGCTACGGCCACAAGGCGAGGTGGGGAGAGCTGCCCCACACACCCCACACTGGCTTATCACAGGGCCCCTACAGCCAAGCCGTCCACACTCCTAGAATTGCCTCATGGTGGCAGCACCAGTAGCCATGTGCAGCAGGAGCCCGTGTGGTCCCAGGCCCACTTCTTCTGCTTGCTTGTGGTATGCTGGTGCTGCAGTTGCAAGGCAAGGCTAGTGTCAGGGCATGGATGGCCTGGCTGTGGGGCCCTG
>JANHFT010002669.1:31249-43632 GCA_032467955.1 Pseudoxenodon macrops | reverse complement strand
CTTTTTGACTCATGCAGTATACAGGTCCTCAATGGAAGGCAGGTTGGCAGTAATTATAAGTAAGTTGTGAGGCAGCCCTCACAACTTCTGTTTTCGCTGGCAGAGGCACCACAGGCCAGTCCTTTGCTGTTTCCAGGGCAGCCCTGCAGGCTAGATCTAAGCACCCCAAGGCCAGATCCAGCCCCCGGGCCTTGACACCCCCTGGTTTACAGGGAGATATTTTAATCCCATCCTCTTTCCCTGGGCCCTTCCCCTAACATTTTCTCTTAGTACGGATTGGTGGAGGGAGTTCTCCAGAAGCAGAAGAAGGATTAAACTATCCTTCCTATATGTGCTGCAGTCAGTTTACCATAATGCTGTCCTTACCATTTCTAAGCATTTTCCCCCTATGGTAACAGTATCTGTTTTTTCTGAAGTATTCTCAAGGTGATTGAGAACACCTCTTGATGGTATTTGCAAGATATGGAATTACAAATTTATTATTGGAGATGTCAGAGGAAGCTTCTCTACTCCAGCCATCTGCACTTCCCAACCAAAGAAGGTCCATAGGAAAAAGCTCCTTCTGATTTCTCTTCTTGAGATTTAACAGCAGTGTGGGAAGCCACATTTATCTTCTACTTCTGGAGAACTCTCTCCATCAATCTGTACTAAGAGAAAAGCCACTGACTGGAAAGCCATTTGTCCTATGAAAGACAGAACATTCACACCCACCTCTTGGTCACCTGTTCTCTTGGAAAGACATTTCAAAATAAAACAAAAATCTTTCATCAAACTGAATGAGAATTTATGCTTTTTTCCCCCCTGTGTGGCACTACTTTGAAACAATGACAAATCTTGGTTTGCAGGGTTCTTTAACATAAATTGTCAGTTGCATTCAACTGTGGCACAACAGTATTCTTGAGCTTTAGAGTTCCTTGGTTTCTAGATATTGCTTTAGGCTCCCTTCAACCTATTGTGCCTCCAAGATGTATTTGTACTGACACTTATTCCCTTCATGCAACTAATGAAGTTTTTATTTTCTTGTAAAATTCACCTCACAATGAATATGTTGGCTTTTTTCTCCTAGACTTTGTTGAGCAAAACCACAGTGGTCAAACTTTTAGAGACCTGTATCTTCAAGTCCTTTAGTGATTCTATTAATGGTATTGACCTTTCACAATTCTTTCAGAATTGTACTAGAGAAGCTCTCCCCTGCAACATGTAATTAAAAACAGCAACAGCAGAGAAGTGAGTATAACTTATCCAAAACTTAAGAGGTTGCTAGCAGGAACCAATGATTACATTCCTGGGTGAGTTGTTAATCATTGTCCTTTGGTCGGTAGACATTTATATGCTGCCCACTAGCTTCAATAGTGAGATGGGTAAATATTCTGCATATCAACTGTGGATTGTATTTCCCCTGCTTTCTATTATTGCTTACTTAGTGTCTAGTTAGTTGCAATGTAAATAATGTGGACATTTTATCAAGTAGGTAAATATAGCACTTCCTGTATTTTTTAGTAAAATTGGAAAGGAAGCAGAATATTGCTAACTTTCAGAATCTTTTATTTCCAACCTGCTCTAAAATGCCATTATATTTTATAGTAGACTTCATAAGGCATTTTTACAAAAAAAAAATAGTGAGAAACTGCAGCATCCACTTTCATTGTAAATGTGCCAATCTGCCCAGAAGAAAAAAGAAATACAAACTCAGTAGGAACTGATAGTAAATATTATGTGAGGGTTGAAGAGGAGGCAAAAAGCCATCTCATTAGTGTCTGGTCTAGTAATTTGTTCCTTTAGTACTAGCTGCACAGCTGTAAGAGCTGATGATCCCTATTTTATCTACTGCCTTTTTTGAATGAAAGATAGACAAGACAGAAACAAGCACACTTTGGTGGATGAGCATCGTCATTTATCTTTAAATAGGATGTTCTCCTATCCTTCTCCTGTTATATCTCAACTATGCCCAATAAAAGTCTATTATGATCAATTTCCCCAATTTACTCTTTCATTACTTTTCTTCAGTATGTTTTCTGATTGCCCTGAAATATTTAGATCCTATTTTTATTGGTTATTTACAACATCACCAGCAATACCAATTTTAGCTCCAAATACTAGCCTTGTTACACCACAAAGGCAATATTTATGTACCGTAGTTGTTTCTTTCTTATGCTTTCAAAAACCATATCTTTGCTTCATAAACCATCAGAACCCTATGACCAATGTTATAACATTGCATAACAATTGTAACAATAGTTACCCTTTGTGGTGTAACAAGGCTAGTATTTGGAGCTAAAATTGATATTGCTGGTGATGCTGTAAATAGTAAAAATTTCCGCCTCTCCATTTTAGGTGTAATTGTGTGGTCAGATTAGTCTTGATTGTGGTACTGTAAATTTCCATGCCCAGGTAACATAAGGCACCTCTAACTTAAGAGGTATGATATGTCATTGACTGTCATCAATTAATCAGTGCTGTCAAAATATTCACCCACCCATTTATGCAAACATATTTGGTTAACTAAGCACAAAGCTTGAGATAGTTACAGTGTGGGAGCCAGGACAGCATATCATTATTATGGCAGGATATTTTATTACTATATATACCACAGCAGACTAGCTGCTCTTATGGTTCAGTACCTTATCAAAGCTCTCAAACATTAATATCATAACAATGAATGTTCCTCAGTAAATTAATCAATATTAAAATTAGTCTAGTCTTGACTGTGATCAGTTAAAAATATATTCATCAAACAAATTCTGAGTGAAATAGAAGATATATCCTGCCTGCATTGAGTTACAGGCGATATTGTCAGATGAGAAAGCAAAATTCTAGTCCTGAATTCTGTGGCCATTTCATACATTATTCTGAGGCACGTCTGAATCTGTCACATGCAGGAAGAAATGTCAAGAGCGCTGGAGCAAAACCTTCTATAGATATTTTAGGTAAATGATTGGTGCTCAGAACTCTGGACTAGAACTTCCTGCGCTGTGTGTTTGTTGCTGCAATTCTGTAGTAATTGCTCAATTACATTCAGTAAATAAACAGAGCATTAGACATTGTCATAAATCAGAAGTGTTCAACTGAAACCACTCTGACAGCCATTTTAGCATTTTTATGGCTTCAGGGATGTTATAGTGCTACATTAACTTGTAACAAATTTGCACAGCATCTGAAGGGTAAAAGTGATTCACATCCACTGGGAGTTGGATGCTGGCTGGACAAGTGCATCACAATTGACAGAGACCTCATTTTGCAAGTTTGTTTGGGATACATTTGAGACTGGATCTTGAAGAAGTAGACATGTTTCTCTGCAATGTGGGCTTCCCTACATGTGGATTAGATCACTGTTCCACCTGCTTTGTTGAATGCTACCAAGGAGATTACAGAAGGCAAGGTGAGGACAGTAGACCACACATCTGGAGGTGAGGAAATTAAAATAATAGCTCGAATGAAGAAGTAGTCAGACCCCTCCTCAAAAAACCATGCTCAACTCAACTATCTTGGATAATTTTTAGCTATCCCCAACCTTCCCTTTTTAAGGAAAGAGCACATTATGTAGACGCTTATCAATTGGGATGAAGGTCCGGTATAAGATGAATATTGCATTGATCATTCTTGGAAATTGGATCTATAATGAAATCAGGGAAACTGTCTTGGTCGTATGGGTTTTTCAAGTTATTTTCAGAACCATTGTCTATAGTAGCCTTCTAGGCTGGCTACAAAATGTTCAGACGTGGTTTGTCTTTACCTTCTTCCTAAGGCTGATAAAAGGTGAGTGACCCAAGGTCACCCAGAAGGCTTCATGCCTAAACTAGGACTAGAACTCACAGTCTCTTAGTTTCTAGTCTGGTGTTTTAGCTACTACCTGAAACTGGCTCTCTTGTGCAATTTACTTGCAGTGATATTTCATTACTATTCAGAATATTTAATAATGTGCGTATGATGTGCTTTTCTACAGTATACAGGTTGTACCAAAGGTCAGGCCCATGTTATATAAATTACATTAATTGTTCAAATTAGTTTTCATTTTCTTATAAAGTAACCCTTCCTAATTCATTGGATGCATTACTTTTCTAAGCACACTAACATAACTCTCTGAAAAAAGTTAATTCATAAAATGAACAAACTGTATTATGATTGGCCATAGGGCCATACTTATAGTACACCCTGCATGTATATGTTGTTATGGACTCTGTGAACAATCTAGGCCTCTAAAGCAAGCTATTTTTGTTCCATGAAAGAGGTCTCAGCAGTCAATTTGGCTAAACAAATTGATAAATAGGCCAGGTGTACATTTTATTTGGCAGCACATGGATCCCCACATGATTAATCATCCTATATAATTTCAATTAATAACTCTCCAACTGTATGAGCCATTACAGTAGCAAAACCTCAAAGGGACTTATAAAATAAAATATATGAGATAATTAAGGAGAAATAAATTAAATAAACATATGTCATGTTTGACACCCACTTCATCCTCCCAATATCTCTTGGGTAAAAAAGGCATGTAAGTATGGTACATCCATTTTGTGCCCCATATTCAGACTAAGAACTCGAAAGTAATACAACTCCTCTGCCAACATGAATCGGCAGCTTTCTCTGGCAATTCCTAAACTCTGGCAGCTCGTGAAAACAAGTCAGGGAGGAAATCAGATATAATGCCCAAGCAGCTCTGACATTTCTTGCAAATTCTTCAGTTATTGAGCATAGCGCATCATTGGCTGGGTGTGCCCGAGACATGCTCTTCAGGCTCTTCCAATAAATGACAGTTTGAACAGAATGCTTTGGGGCTAATCACAGCTCAGAAAGGCTTTCATGGGTAGATTGTCAAAACAAATTATTTTGCCATCACAGCATCTTTTAAAAGGAGAATGTCAGCTGTTGTATTTCAAAGGCTCAAGGTGTAGTTTATACAAAGTGAACAGGATGGAGGAGAGATGTATCATTTGAAAAGATGCTTAGGGAAGTGGCAGGTTTTAGCTAGAGAGGTAGGAACGGAGTCCGATTTATTTCTGAATGCTATTTGGAACCCTGACACTCCGGACTATATCCCTTTCCCAAGTCTTGTGTGTGGTAGATTGCCACCGAACAGTATGTTTTAGTATGGCAGAAGGAAAAAAATCTACAACAATTTATTTTGCATTTAATTTGTCCTCTTTGACATTCTTAGTACCCAACAATAAATAAATGAGGCTAATCTGCAGTAGTCAATTACGGTAGTAATGCTGCTATTGGCATGATTGTGATTAGTTTTGGATTAAATGTGGATATTTTTGTATACATTATGCAATCTGGAGTCATTTTATTACAGCAGGGTAGAAGAATGAATGAATGAATGAATGAATGAATGAATGAATGAATACTATTTTCTATTACCTCATCTTCCACCCTATGAAATAAGAGTTAGAAATTTATTGGAGTACTGATTATTCCTGTATAGATGAATATTTTTAAAGATTAATAAAAATGTTCTTGATCTGAGATTGGTTCACAGTGGAATGTGCAACATAACATGGACACATCCATATCACTTTCCTGGCAATAATATGGAAATAGTTTGTCCTGCCTTATTCTAGGATATTTTTCAAACTTTTCAGATTACGGTTCTGGGATTTCCTGATGGTACCCTATCCGAGTATGTACAAGGTCCAACCTGGTAGGGTTTTTTAGATTAGCCCTGAGTTAGGTGTTCTGAGTGTATTGGAAACAGTACTGAACTAAAAGTTTTCCAAGTTATTTTTGCAACCGTTCTGCCATTTGCTTGAAAATTTTTCAGACTTTAAGTGAAATCTGCCATGAGCACTCAATTCAACGTTTTTCCAATGGAGTATTTGAAAGGAAATCACCAACTGGAAAATGTTTTCATCTTCATTTCTCATTTTTAGCTACATTTTACTGGCTTTAAATGTTTATTTTCTGCTCTGCTCTCCCCCTCCTCACATTTCTATAGAAAGCTATCAAGCTTGCAGGCTCATGGTAATGTTTGGTCTGTGGAGCATGACAAATCATATATTTTTCCTGCATTGAAATGCTAAAGCAAGTTTGATTCTGTTTTTAATTACCTTATAAAATGGCAATATATATGCAATTAAAATGAAATTCTTGCACTGCATGATAGTCATGGATTGCTATTTATTTAGTTTCATTGCCATAAAGAGGAAGCTAAACTATGAAGATACTGGAAAACTGTATTAAAAACAAAGTTCTAATTATAGAGATATTGTCAGGAGTATTGAAGGATGTGGGCTTCTCTAAAGAATAAAGTTTCTCTTACATTATTTAAATTTTCTTGCTTATATCAGCAGTCCTTCTTGATTGCAGTTTGCACATCCCAAATATGAGATATGTGGCAGGGCTAAATTGAATTACCATAAAAGAGAAAGACATTTATATCAGTATATAAATTTATATCTGTTCTGTATTTTTAAATCAACCGAGTTGGACAGATACAGCATGGTCTTTGTTTCCCATTTTTCTTTTAGATGGATAATATCAATTGAATTCCAGTTTAACTCCATAGTGAAGGTATGTTCTCTCAGATAAAGGTACAGTCAGATTTTATAAGTATAATCTTGATCCATGAACAGAATGAATGGTGCCTCCAATCCAACTTTGAATTTTATAGGCCATAAAAATCAAGACAAAATGTCGTCGAGATTATTGCTCTTTTTATGAGAACTCATTATATTCAGTTTCTGTCTTATAAAATTTATCCCATGCCGTGCACAAGCTTTTCTCTACCACTTATTTAATCATAGGAAAGATGGAAATCCAATATACAATAAGCAAGGGGGAAAGTGCAGAGAACGATCAGGTGCTAGTAGCCTTTATTTAGCTTTTAAATATTGGGTGATATTGCAATTCCAACTATTCAGAAGAGAAAACAAAAGCAATCAATCTAGATAATGTATTGTCTTACAAAGCAGTTTGGAAGTGGCAGACACTAGCTTATCACAGCTTGTCAAAATTGTCAATAAGAGTCAGATCTGATGATTGGTAGAAGCCTCGAAAAAGATCATTTGTCCCAGGATAAAAGGGGATCCCTTTGCAACATTATATTGCTAAACTGAACCTCTCCCGATTCAGGATCTTCCAAATGTCTTGGAATATAACTCTCAGGCTAGCTGGAAACACCCAGTAACACTGATTTGAATACATGGTGCCAGTTTGAGATAAGCCAGATTGCAGGCTCTTTTTTGCTTCTCCATCTCTTTCCTTTCCCTGTTTGTGAGAATTTTACTTTAAAAAAATGGTCCTGTCTTTTGCTAGAAGGTAGTGCAACTTTGTGTTTTGTTTTGTATAAATTAAATTGACTTCTTCAATGGTAGATCTCATCAAGATTTTTAAATTAACTCCTTCGTTCTTTTCAGACTTGTTAGGAAGTCAATTTGCCTCATTCATTCTTTCTACTCTGGCTATTCCCATATTTCTTTGAAGATTAGAAAGAGAAAATTCTGATAGGGCTGGAGATGACTTCTAGCCTATTGATTAAAATGCAGCACACATTTGCCTGGAGCAACTACTGATTAATGAATGGCATTTACTTTATTTTTATTTATTTGTTTATTTGTCAAGCACATATTAGATAATATATATAAGTATAAACATGATTTGAATTCATGAATATGAATAAAAAGGAACATTAGGACAGGGACGGTAGGCACGCTGGTGCACTTATGCAAGCCCCTTACAGACCTCTTAGGATTGGGGTGAGGTCGACGGTAGACACTCTAAGGTTAAAGTTATGGGGGTTTGGGGATGAAACCAAAGAGTCAGGTAGTGCATTCCAGGCATTGACCACTCTGTTGCTGAAGTCGTATTTTCTGCAATCGAGTTTGGAGCGGTTTACCTTAAGTTTGTATCTATTGTGTGCTCGTGTATTATTGTGGTTGAAGCTGAAGTAGTCATTGACAGGTAGGATGTTGTAGCAGACAATTTTATGAACTACGCTTAAGTCAGAATGAAGGCGGCGTAGTTCTTGTCTTGCCTTCTGGTGCTTTGGAAAATAGGTTGACCCTGTCTTTGTGATAGCCTCTCAAATATTGGAAGACTGCCATCATCTCTCTTGGTTAGACTAGACATACCCAATTCCTGCAATTGTTTATCATATACTTCAGCCTTCAGCCCCCTAATCATCTTTGTTGCTCTTCTCTGCACTCTTTCCAGAGTCTCAACTTCCTCTGAAGGTCTATAATTCACAGCATCTTTTTTTGAGGTGTGGCGAATAGATTGGGAAAAAAAAATCATTAACAAATGTAGTTCCATTCATGTGGCACTGTCTATAGCTAATAACTCCCAGGGTTTTTCCCATCTATTCCAGCAGGCTCCATGTTAAATGGGGAAATGATAGAGGAATAACTTATAACTAGCCACTTAAAAATTCAGAAAGAAAATAGGGAAATGAGTGAAGGAATACAGAGGGAGTATGTAAGAGGTAACGATTTCAATGAACCTTCCAATGCCACAGTCTGTCACTGTGGAGATCTATTTTTCTACTTTGCTTTATTGTTTCATCTCTCTTTTCCTAAGAAACAGCTTGGCTGAAGAGAAGCCTTTTAAATGCTGGAATATTCCCTCTAGGAGATTGTTAAGCTTAACAAGCTGTTTAAGAACAAGGCAACCCATGTTATCATTATATTTTGGTCTCTCGGGGAGATTAGAACTAGGAAGTGTTTTGAGTGGTTAAGTGTTCAGCATGCCAGCCTTATAGTTACTGCAGAGAAGCTATAATATCAAGATAAAACATACATCTGTTTGACCTTTTCAAAATGACAAAAAGCCAAGAGGAGGGGAAAAAATCACATGAAAGTACTGCATCTGTTCAACTGTCTTCTATATAGGCTCCTTGTTCTATTTTTTTTTGGTCTCCATATTTGTTAAGCTTGAGTTCACTTAGTCATAAAAGTAGCACTTATTTTCCTGCAGATAATGATTTTCCCCCCTATCTTGTGTCATTCATTTCCCACTGACTTCTGAGTTCATTTGTCACTTGCACAATGAGCTGTTCCTGGCTGCTAAGTTAAACTATTACTTACCAGTCCTTGAACTGCCATAAAACTATACTGCCACTGTGCTGCCCCACTGGAGATCCCTATCTTCCCATAGGCACAGTGCTGCCAAATAATGCTTCATTATTTAGAACATATTTAGAAAAGGAATTGGGTTTGTTTCCTTGGTTTCCTTCCCCTTCCATCGAATGTCACCAGTTACTGTGTAGTAAGAAACCGTTCACAAAATACTGCCTGGCCTTTTCTTTGCTTTGAAACCTGAGAATCGGGGCAAAACATTCAGTTGTTGATCAACTGGAAAAGCATAGGAAGCAAACATTAATTGATTGCTGGTTCCTTGTGCTTATCTATTGGCTAGAACGGACAAGCACCAATTGCTGATAGTTATGAGATTCTCGGTGGTTTCTGAGCTGAGTTGTTTTCTTGCAGCTGTTGCACTGATGATGTTTACTAGCTCGGTAATAGCAATAGCACTTAGACTTATATACAACTTCACAGTGCTTTACAGCCCTCTCTAAGCGGTTTACAGAGTCAGCCTATTGCCCCCAACAATCTGGCTCCTCATTTTACCCCCCTCGGAAGGATCGAAGGCTGAGTCTACCTTATGCCTGGTGAGATTTGAACTGCCAAATTGCAGGCAGCCAGAAGGCAGCAGAAGTAGCCTGCAGTACTGCACTCTCACCACTGCACCACAGTGGCCCAGATTTCACTCCATTCTCAATCATTAAATCTCAATGAGTGAATCTGGGCTAGTAAGAGTTGTTGCTATTAATGTAAAATGAGAGTAGACCTCCATGTAAAACAGCTTAGGCATCTAGAACAGAGATGGGGGACCATGGCCATTTTATGACTTGTGGACTTCAACTCCCAGAATTCCTGAGCCAGCCACGCTGCTCAGGAATTCTGAGAATTGAAGTCCGTAAGTTATAAAAGGGCCAGAATTCTCCACCGTTGATCTAAAAGAAAACTGGAATATAAAAAAAAAAAAAACACCTAATCCAGTCTCACAATTTAAGACTAAAATTATCAAAAGGGGCACAATTTATGTATGATGTCTAAGGCAGCCTTGGTTTCCTCGTAGGAATTTAATCTTTTCTACAAATTTTACATTTGTGTGTGACACCACCGAGTAAGTCAATACTTCATCAGTGATGCACAACAGTGTGTTCAAGGCAACATCTGCAGCAAAACTTTCTGAAGGGTGATCTGCGTCAAGGTGCATTAAACTCTCTATCAAGTGGAAGTGGTATTCGTTAGAAATAAAAAAAAAAATCTGCTGTGAGTCACAAAGCAACAGGGAGGGAGGGACGTTGGAGGGCCATTTTCCCAGGCAAGCTGACAAATGGAAATGACAAATTTCAACCACTCTTCAGGCAGCTGATGCGTCTCCTGCCTTTTAAATGATGGGGGGAGGGAAATGGGTTTATAAATTGCTTTTTGCTTTACTTCGTTTCTACCCTGAGAAACATTCCAGATAGGCTTTCTTCACTTTTCAGGAGTACAGAAAAACAAAAAACAAATCCTGAATGAAAAGGGAAGGTGTGACCAATGCGTTTGCTTTATTTCGCCTCCTTCTAATGCATTATTCACAGCATTTTCCTCTTAATATCATTATTAAATAAGAGTCAAGGAACTGGCAAGGTTTAATACAGGTAGCCCTTAATTTACGACCACAATTGAGCCCAAAGTTTATGTTGCTAAATGAGAAATTGATTAAGTGAGTTTGCTTTTATTTTACGAGTTTTCTCGCCACATTTGTTAAGTGAATTACCGGAGTTCTTAAATTAGTAACCTGGTTGTTAAGTGAATCTGGTTTCCCAAATTGACTTTGCTTGTCAGAAGGTAGCAGAAGGAGATCACGTAACTCCGGGACACTGCGACTGTCATAAATAGGAGTCAGTTACTAAGTATCTGAATGTAAATCACGTAACCATGGGGATACTGCAAAGGTCGTCAGTGTGAAAAATGATCACGTCACTTTTTTCAGTGCTGTTGTAACTTTGAACGGTCACTAAATGAATTGCTGTAAGTCGAGAGTTACCTATATGTGCAAATTCAATTGTGTTTTGCCTGTGTGTTATTAAATACCTTAGCAAAGAAACATTTCCGCTGCCTGGGTACCATTTTTCCTTTCTGATCCCTGCCAGACTCTTCAAGGTCAGCCAATGAGTTTCGTATTTCCTGAGATTTGAAACCAGGCCTCTCTAACCTTCAATAGTCTTGTAAAATACAGCGTCTTTCCAGACAATCTTGGACTACATGCATGCTTTGTCCAACCAACTTTTGCTTTTGCAAGTGAGGTTTGGTGAGAGAAAGCAGGAGGACAACTGCGAAAGTAAAGACGGACAAAACACAGCCAGAATCACAATAGTCACGGAGCTTCAACAGGAGCATATGAGCAAGCAGAGGAAATTGAAGGTTTGCAGACATTAAAAGAAAAAAAGCTCATAATCACATTCCAATGAGAAAACCACACAATATTCAGTGTTAATTAGAAAAGAAAAAATGTAAAATGAAATGACAGAAGGGAATGGAACATCCTGGGATAGAGAATAGAGCTACGTACAGGGAGCACTTCAATTAGGAACCAGGGAAATAACTGCAGCCTGCTACTGACGTTCCGCCTGCACTTTGTAACATGTAGAATGTGTTGAGCGGTTTCATATATCTCAGTTTTGCGTAATTGTGAAGACTGAAGCTGGGAGGGCTGGAAACTAACCACCTTAGACCAGAAGTTATCAAAAAAGGAGGCAAGGCTGAGAAACAAGTGGCCAGAAGTCTGTTATCATGCAAAGATAGGAAAAAGAAACACAGATTTTAAAGAGGACTCCCCCTTATTGTCCTCAAGGTTTCTTGTATCTGCAATATAAGCAACTTACCCAAGTTCCCAAACGAAGATTTATTGCTGAGCTTTGGGTGCAAAATCTAAGGGGACTGTCTGAGTGTGTAACTATAAAAACAAAACCAAGCTGCTCAGATTGTTTCTGAAGATTAACAGCATCACCTCCTGCTATTTCTGAGATG
This sequence comes from Pseudoxenodon macrops, assembly GCA_032467955.1. Taxonomy (NCBI): domain Eukaryota; kingdom Metazoa; phylum Chordata; class Lepidosauria; order Squamata; family Pseudoxenodontidae; genus Pseudoxenodon; species Pseudoxenodon macrops. Next base: position 31,612 of record JANHFT010002669.1, on the reverse strand, counting down.
TGAAATGCATGAAAATTGTAGTACATATTTAAAACCTGCATATAAACAAAATATAAAACACAGATGCCTTCCCCCACCCCCACCCCCACTGCCCATCGCTTCCTGTGATGTAGCCCCATTCATAAATTAGTCAAAGACTGCAGGCAGGTAATTTGGGGATACTTCTAACCTGGAGTTTTTGTTATCAATCATAAGACAGCAGAACAATAGGATATATCAAACCATTTGATTTCTCGCCTGGAATCACCAGACACATCAGAAGGAGCTTTTTCTGCTGTGTATCCTGGTGTGTGTGTGTGTGTATGCATATGTATATATGTTTTTGTAGGTTTTCACAGGTATAGGTATGTAAGTCTTGGTGTA
>JANHFT010002669.1:12415-25091 GCA_032467955.1 Pseudoxenodon macrops | reverse complement strand
TTCCATAAAAGGGAAAGTTGGTGACTGAATGAAAATTGTCCAGAACTGACGTAAGGAAAATTGTCCAATGTCAATGGATCCAGGGATGTTTCTTAAAATAAGTTTCTGAAGGGCAGACCCAAAACCTCTTTATGAACTAATGGAACCATTACTTCCCTGAAGGATGTATTCACCATTGCCTGGATTCAACTATTCAACATTTTCCATGAGACCTTAATTAGACAGGATCTAATATACATCTGACTGCAGTTATAGTCTCCAATGGTGCTATAGACATTTCTTCCACCACTTCAACTCCTGAAGTACCTCTCAAAACCAGGAAGTTTTCTGGGATTCACAGGGAGAGAGAGAGAGAGAGAGAGAGAGAGAGACTGAGAGACTGAGAGACTGAGAAAGAGAGACCATAAAAACATATACAAACAAGGATCCCTTATTAAGCAGCTGCTGATTAAGCCTTTCATTCTATTTCCATGCTACCTTTTGGTCCATAAATATTATTTTGGAAATAGCATCCCAAGGCTTTCTTTTCCAAGTTCATTAGATCATGGTGGCTGTGCTACATATACTTTGATGTTCTCCTACAAGAAAGCTTTAAATGTTGAATATGCAATCCTCTTGAAGCTGAATTGCTGAGAAATGTTCTGATTGAAGGGTGCTTCACTACTGGTACAAAGTCTTCATTATAATTTTCATCATATTTGAGGGAGTAGTCCCTGGCAACCAGTCTCATTTTGTAGCACTGAATGTCCCATTCTGCAACTCACTTACTGTAATAGTAAAAGCCTATATGGATCCAATGTATCATTGTGAGAGTTCATGTTTTACTCCTGTGAAGGGATTTGGTATCTTCTCTAACAGGATTTAGCCTCTTGTCTTTTCAGTGTCTGGCATACTTTCTATGTATTTCCTTGGAGAAGGGTTTATTGCCTCATCCTCTCTGGCTTATTAAGACTTATTGTCTCACCTTTTCTGATTTTGGCAAGTTTCTTAGGTGACAGTCCCATGTTAGGCTTGTCTCGAGACTTTGCCTCCTATAAACCTCTGGTTTTGCTTGTTAGGATTCTATTTCTAAACTTTCTTACAGTAACAGTATACAGAGTTGGAAGGGACCTAGTCCAACCCCCGTTTCTTCCTGTTTTGGATGTTGCTGCATTGATTCTTCGGTTCAGATCTTTAATAGAAACCGTCCTGTTTCATTAATATTTGGTTTTTGCTTTTCATCACAAATATGCCATACTGCTGTGTATCTTTACAGTCTGTGTGAGAGGCTCAAGAACTTTGTGTCTTTTGTGTCCAAATTCATATCCTATCAATTATAAGCATATGCCTTGAATCAAAACACATTTATGTGTTTTACATTTGCTTTGGTTCCATTCCACAGTTCAAATAGCATTGCATCTTTGTCTTATAAGTACTCTGTTCCACTAGTAAGTTGCAGGCTTCATAAAAATTGCTCTGTCGACCCAACATTGAAAAGCTTCTGACAATTTTAAATAACATTTTCTTTTTTTCTGCTGTGAACCCATTTTATTCTCAAGTATAGAGATTACTTTTCATCATGTTTTGTTTCCTGTTGTGTCAGGTATTGTTCAGTTTCTTTTTCAGTGTATTCACCTCTATTATTGGTACACAAAGTTGACGTTTACTTCAGAATGTATAGCTTGCTCAGGTAATATATTATTTTAGCTTTTCCAAAATGTCACATTTTTTAAATATTGCAGGTAGAAGAGAATATGTTTTGGAAAATTATCAGTCAATGTCAGGAGCTAAGAATAATGCTCCTCATCAATCTGAGTGATTTTATCTCATTATATTTTTATGCTTTTTCCTTAGATGACCAGTATGTACCGTAGTTCTAGTCACGTTTACTTTAACCTTGTGTATGTTCCTCTGGACTCATGCATACTTATCTTCATTTCCTTATTTATATTTCCTTCTTCTTTTTGAAACACATTCTATGCTGCTACCGTATATCTAAATTTCCTGGTGTTGGGAGTTGTAGAAAATCTTGATGTAAATGCTCTTGTGCAGTAATTAATTTCATAGTTCTATTCTGTGTTTGGTAAAGGCAGTCCATTGCAAAATTCCTTTCATGAACAGTTCATTCTTTATAAAACAGGTAGTGATTTTATTTGAAAATAATTTTACACTCACATTTCTAGCTATTCTTATATTTAACGACATAATTCCAAAAAATGCCATTTAATAGGTATCATGAATTACCATTACTTGCATTTATTTCTCGTTTATTTTACAAATTTTCATGAGGATTAAAACACCTTCTCTTGGTTTATTCCAAGCCAGAAATAAGCACAGCAGGCAATCAGTGGAGAGTCAAAAATATGTTTATTCACCCAAAGTTATCCCATTGCTCTTAGTATATTAGGCCTAATATTGGCCATAAACATTTCTTTCGTTTCCATTTTTATAGGGTTATGAAGTTCATAAATGTAGCCAATAATTTATCAATGGAATGGAATACACTGATTTATTACAAATAATATTATACATAGAAATGATCCTCCGTATTTATTGCTATAGAAGTTTTTCTATTGAGAGCAAAAAACTGAAGAATAGACTAAATTAACATTTTGTTAATTGCTCCCAATAGTTTCTGATTGCCCAATTAGGGTGGAAAAGATTGAGCTCCCTTCAGATTTTCCCTCTTCAAGAACATCATCCACATTCAAGTTTGTTTCTCCTCTTCTATGGAATAGTACCATCTCCTTCCCACTCTATCCCAAATTCTGTCTTGCTTCACTACTATTGGGATTCAGAAATGCAATTAAAATTTGGTTCTTTCGATAGGGCAATGAGTGGGAAATAAATTGAGAAATATTCTCCTGTGTATGAATATTGATCATATTAATGTCTATGGTTCTTCAGCATAGGAACACATTACTATCTTTTTGTTCATGCTACTGTTGAGCATTTATCTGGTCAAATTTGAGGGGTGTTGCTTTATTCACATTGACATATAGTAGGTTTGTAAGTTCTCTGTTAGTGATAGGAGCAGGAAAATGATTTTAGAAAAGTGACATTCCTGGTAATTGGGTGACCTAGAAATTTAAGAAACAAATAAATAACTTATCAAGTACTTATTAAAATACATGAACAAACTGCATCTTTTTATGATCAGGAACACACTTCATTTAATTTACTGAATTATTTAAACATTCTTTAAGCTCAAATAGAAGCAGAAATAAAGAGCAAGCAAATAAGTTAAAGTAGCAAACTACATCAGCAAAACTATTCATATCCCCTCAAACAGAATAATCAATTCTTTCTTGAAACATTTTACAATCAATCAGGTATCATAACTGCTACTGCAAAACCCAGTGAAAAGCAGAACTGAAAATGAAGATAAAAAGCAAACAAAGATGGGGCCTATCTTAGGTTCTAGAATAGTGACAACCCTTGTGTAATACACTGGTTGAAAAACCACATTTTTAAAAGTGCTTAAATATTTAAGTGTTGTGGGAGTTATTACTTACAAGGGCTCCTAAGTTTTCTTAAATTAATTCCAGGCATTGTGTTTAATTTTTTTTTTACTCTGTAGATTTTATTCAACTGTCTTGGTCTTGATCCCTTCTCCAAACCTCTCATTGCTCACTTATGTATTTCCAAGCTGTTCTCTTACTCTTTATTTCCTAAGTTTTTTTGTTCTAAGTAGCTCTTACTAAGTCGATTGCTCTTTTATAGACTTTCTTTTCCAAGAAACCAGGAAAATCCTCTAGTTACTAAGCAGGCTTAGCTGGCCTTAATTGGGACGAAAATACAGACAGAAAGTTGTCAATCATTCTGTCTTGAATGTACCCGATCCTTTCAATCTTTGCTGTCTGTTGACACAATCCCCTTCCCTCTCTGTGTTCATTGTCACCATCAATCTGTTAGTCAGCCATACTTCCTTCTCTCTGGAATCTTTAGCTCTATAGGCACTCAGCATCACATTTAAGCCTCCTTCTCCTAGGCCATACACTCACCACATCATCTTATCTCTCCACAGCAATGAACACGAAAAAACTCTTGTTTGGATCAAGCAGTTTCAAAATTACAATTTCAATTGAATCGTAGATCCCATAATTGGGTCTACTCTCTGGTTTAAGATTTATAGGAGAAAATAGAGGGGAGAAGCAATTTTATGGTAGGCCAAAAATCAAAAGTCTGATAGCAATTTTCCAATTTAACAAAAATTAAAAGGCTTTTGTGACCTATAGATGCATAGAGTAGCCAGATTTATGTAGGATTTAAAATTGGGATGGAATGGAAAGATAAAAGGGAAGGGAAGACAGGCTGGCTATGCAAATGCAGATTACATGTGAGTCAGATTGCAAGTACCTTCTCAATTTGCAATTGTAATATATTTATTGAGACCTTCTGAGATGCCCTAAAACCTTTTGAAGCTCAGTTATACTGCTGAAGTTTCTTTGTTCCATGGCAGCTACTTGGAGATCTGTAATGGAGTGTCCCGAGAGATTAAAATGCTCTAATATTATTTTGTCCTTGTTTTGGGTCATGGAAGAACAAAAAGCAGCATCTGGCCAACTTGGCTACTCTAAAAAAAATTAAGTAGAATCAGACCCAGTTAGTACTTAAATGACCACCATAAAAGTCCAGTTCTAGGATTGACTGGGAAGTCCAAAAGGATATATTGGAAAACATCAGTTTCATACCAGTTCCCTATTGTTATGAAGATCTTCACAGTCTTTGTAGTCACCAGAAGTTAATGTGAACCAAAGAAATGCCTATGGCCTCTCTTAACCAAGAAAATTTCACTGAAATCCAACATTAGTTCAACGTGAATATATAGCTGCTCAAATATAGAGGTTCAGAGAAATCATACAGATATGAAGTTCTGTACCATTTGGACAAATGCCTAATAGTATCTCATTAAGGAGAAAATCCTATCTTCAAGTACAAATTAAAACATCAAGCAAAGATTGTGTCTTATGGCCCAAATTTGTTATATACACAATATGGAAATGTACATAAACAATTTACAAAATTTTAAAACATTTATTGAGCATTCAGATGCTTAAAATAGTGATATAAAATATTATCAGACAAATGCAAATTGATAAATGATAAATAGCTTCTATCTAATTAATAAGAAAACACAAGGGCCTAAATTTGCAATTCATTTTGCAAAGGGGCATTGATATGCTCCTTCTCATGGAGCTGGGAGAGAGAATCCAGGAATGGGTGTTGCTCTATTCTTCTGCATGGAGACTGAGCACGTGATCCTTTTTTGGTCATGCCTTCTTTGCCTGGTGACCTCCCAGTTCGGTGAAGGCATATTGATGACCAGTCCTGTGACCTGTGAAAACATGAGCCCCTCTCAGACTGTGGACCAGACATTAGCCAGGGATACTCTCTTTCTCTCCCAGTTCTACAAGAAGGAACATATCAGGTAGGACCAACACCCCTTCTCCATTAAGCTGGGGAGAGAGAAGCCAGGAATGAGAAGCCGGCCTGTCCTAACGAGTGGGAAGAAGTCTGGTCCCAAGTCCCCCCTTCAGTGTGGACCCTTTGCAGGACTCGCCTACCAAAGGCCGCTTCTACTGAAGTGAAGGCGTCCAGTTTATAATGCCTGATAAACGGTGATGAAGATGACCATGTAACTGCTCGACACACCTCGCTAGAGGCCTGTGTTGCCCACGCTGCCATAGTGGCCATGCTTCTGGTGGAATGAGCTGTTACATGACTACGTACTGGAAGGCCCTGTGAGTCATATGCCTTAGAAATGCATGCCCTAATCCACCAACCCACCCTGTTGCCTATCGTAGAGGGCTGAAAGGAAACAAATAGGTACTCAGTCCTCCTGGGAGGAGAAATCCTTTTACTGTATATATGTAGGGCTCTCCTAATATCCAAGGTATGCCACTTCTTCTCCAGGGCATGTTTCGGCCCCAGGAATAAATTGGCAGGATCAGTTCCCGGGCTCTATGGAATCAGGAATTTATCTTGGGGACGAAGGAGGGGTCCAACCGCAGGACTACCCTGTTAGGGTGGAAGATACATAGGTCTTTCCTCACAGAAACACAGGGCCGCCAATTCGGAAATCCTTCTGGCCGATGTAATGGCCACAAGGAAGGCCACCTTAAATGTGAGGAAATGCAGGCTAGCAGATCTTAATGGTTCAAATGGTCTTTCGGTGAGGGACTGCAGAAACTTTGCCGGTCCCAACTAGGGTACCTGTGGACTACAGGGGGCTGTAAGTTAGTAGCACCCCTGAGAAATCTGTGCATGGTAGGGTGCTTGGAGAGGGATTCAAGGCTCCCACAAGATAGGATGGAAGACAGTGCTGCAACCTGACTTTGAATAGTATTAGGTTTCAACCCCCTATCTAACCCTCCTGGAGAAATTCCAAGACTTGGGCCACCGACCCTGAAGAAGGGTCAGTGTAACAGGAGCAAAAGGCCTTCCAGTTGGTGTCATATATTCTGACGGTGGATGGTGTCCTAGAGGCCTGAAGGGTTCGGATGACCCTGGAGAAAAGGTTGTCTCGACTCAGGGCCCTCCACTCAAGTGCCAGGATGTCAGTTGGAGCCACTGACAACCCAGATGGAAGTTGAAGGGGAAAGTATGAAAAATAGTATAGTTTCAGGCAGGTTAGGAAAACATAAAGAGAAAGACATGGAGGAAAATAATATAAATGATGTGATTCTAATGACAGTATATAAGCAATGGGTAATGGAGCTAGCTTGTACTAGTTCATGACAGTCAATTGCTACATTTTCTGAAATTTTGTCAGCTGGTTGATAGCAGAGCAGAGCCACAATGACTACTGCCAATCAACTGTTCTGTGGTTAGCAGTGCAGTGCAACAGCAGCAATAGATTTGATAGAGCTGGTTTTAAATATTTAGTCGCATACCACTGTATCACTTGTGTGATGACATCATCATCATACATATTTCATAATTTGCCCATCTTTGAAGCCTCCCGATACAAGGTGACAGACAGATAGACAGACAGACGAAAGCAAAAAGCAGCTATATTCACTACTGGGTTTTGTTTTGTCCTTTTTGCCCTTACCATGTTCCATTCTGAAACAGTATTATACTAAAATAATATTCATATACAATGAAAAGATATTTTGAACCCATTTGTTTTCCTAATGGCTTTTCAGAAATGAGATGTTTTTCAAACAGTTGCTCTCTATTCATATTTTATTTTATGTCTGCGTGCATTCAAAGAAATTGAAATATAAATCAACTTACTTGTTCTTCAGTCATCCTCACATTTGCCCTTGCTATTTAGGGGAGGGAAGGCAGGAGAACATTTCGTTCAGGGTCTCTGCTGGAATATTTCCAAAGTCCTTTTTGTCTAATAGGGCTAGGTTAAGTTCTGGCAATGATAAAGTGGTAATTACCTGGGTGAGTGCAGACTGAACAAACCCTGGGTCATTAGTTCTACAGAATTCACAGATGCCTTGAAATATTAGAACAGAAATTGAATTTGCAGTGGAGTGCAGCTTTTCTCCAGGGGCAAAAAAAACTTCTATTTTTAATTTTCATTAAATCAGTTGTATTGAAATATCATAAATGTTTGGTAAGATCCAATACTCTTCATCCATCTCTGTATGCTGATGGAGCTGCTATTTCTTAGCTAAAATGCAGTGAAAGCAGAAACTGGTGAATATAAAGGCTTATAGAGATCAAGCAATTTGATGCTAAGCTTTTTTTTTAATAGCTGATCAAGCTGAATCAACCTCTCATCAGCAGTGACAGCAACTATTACAGATAGCGGTGGTCTGGAAATCTGGGATAATATATAGAAGATTAATTCTCACTTAAGTCGCAAATTTGCATCTGTTTTGTATATCTCATGATATTAGCGGGAATGCATTTCAACCTGCCCCCAATCCATGATCTTTCCAAGAAAGTCTAGACTCGTATGCTTTCTTTTTGAACATATAATAATGGTTTAAGGCTTTATTTCTATGGAAGAGTATTCATGGATGGAAGCCCTCGTCTACAATCTGAAATGATTCAAGTGCTAGAGACACAAATTTATTGCTTCAGTGGCAACCTAAGCTGTATAGTTGTGAAGAGTAATATAGCAAACAAAAGTCAAAAGTGAAATTCCACTGAATGTAATTCCATAGGGTCCTAATATTGGCAGCTAAAGCCATTCCCTGATCAATCATTAGATTTTGCATTCTCCTTGAGACGGCTGTCATTTTTAGTTTTGGTTTCAATAAGATGTCTTATGGCTGTCCTATGCTGAAGACACTGAAATCTCATAATATTCTAGGATATTATAAAATATTATATTATATTATTTCCTTAACTACCATTTATTTGAAAATATTAGGCGCTAGTTAAAACGATAGCTCAATTTTTAAAAATGAAGCTGGGGGAAAGTCTTAAAAGACCATTTGGGAATGGAAGCTTTACCTTGAAATAAATAAGGTTTATAGAACAAATAATGGCTTCTCCAGTTGTCTAGCAAATAACTAACCCTAAACCATGCAATCATAGAGGTTCATTTTTACCTGTTACCATAGCTGTAAATCTCTCTGGAATTATCCAAGTATATAGACCTCATTCTACTAAATGAATACAAAAAGCTACATTTCTGGAGCAATGTTCAATCTTGGATATATTTAAGAAAGTTCAAATGGCTTGCACAATTTTCATAAAAAGAATGGGAAGTTAAACATGGCTGGTAACAGGAACTGTAAGATAGAACATGATTATTGGCCAGTTTCAATTTTTTTTTAAATGAAGTTTTTAAAAAGATTTTGCAAATTTCATCATTATTAAAATAATAATACCTAGCAGTTTTACAAACTGAACTGCAAGGAAAATATATCATCTTATTCTATATATTTGTATAAAAAGACCGGGTAGTAGTTTTCACTGGTTTTAGCCAATCAATGAATGGTGCTTGTATAAAGTAATGGCCTTTTAACTTTGAACACTTGAATTTGTATTTCTAGTTAATAATCAGTCTTTTAACACAAACACCTGCAAAATGCAACACAACTCTTGTAAGCCCTGTTTCAACTACCATTGAATCCCATCTCTAGATTACAAAAAATTTATCGATTATTAATGGAGTATATTTTGAATGAATTAATAATTTTGAATTTTTCTCTATTTCTGATTACCAAGTTTAAGTGTAATATTTTAAATAGACATTGTAAAAATTATTTTTAGTATAATATCCAAAGTAATTAACAGCAGTGATCAGCCATGTATACACTGATTACTTATTTTTTTTAAATATACTTTTTTGTATTTCTTTTTAGAGACTGTTTTACATTGCTTTGTAGCACAGAAATTTGCCAATGCTTTGTATTTGAAATAGAGAAAAGGAAATGTTGAGAAAAATATAAAGGATAGTCTGTTGAACAGATTAAAAATGAATCTGTTCAAATGAACAAAATGAACTCTACAGGTTAGCCTTTTTAAGGATCCATTTCTGAGCAAAATGTTTAATTTGTGATTTAAATTGTAGATCTATAGAATGCCATTTTCTCTCACAGTCTGCATTCCCAGTTTGTCCTTAGCTTGCCAAGTTTTTAAGTATCAATCATAATTCATAGTCTGGTAAACTTCCAGATTGCTTGTGAGAACAACCTTCTTCTTATTTTCAAGAACACATTTTTGTTTTTGTACATTTGGTAAAAGACCACTATTTGATTTGGATGAGGTGCCATTAATCTGAAACAATTTATCTTTATCCCCCAACAAGGTCTGAAAGCCCAGCAAGCTATTAATCCTGATTTTTAAGATGACAAATAGTGTCATAAATAGAACCAACTTCTGAGAACAAGGAACATGACATTATTGGAATCCTTTAGTCTCGATTCATATATGTGAATGCTATTAAATGCTGGCCTCTTTAAAAGCAGCTACAGTAAACAGTATATTAATGATGTCACATTTGAAAGCACCATCATCTACTGGTCATTTGGCCAATTAGTTCATATGGAAAAAGTTCAAGATGGACTACCATGACCAACATACTGAAGGATCAATTCTTGAGGCTGAAACATCAGCCTAGAAAGAGAAGGTTGGAATTGTCCTGTATGGTGGGGTTTAATTATGGCCTCTTAATTAGACCAAATTACTCAGATTTCAATCATCTTATCTCTAACTTCACTAGAATCCTCTGGCATTGTTCTAAATCTCAAACAAAATTCCTTATCTCTCAATTTTAATAGAACCATTTAATCTACTTCTCTATCCAACTCTGTCTATAAATCTGTTTTACTCTCCAACATTTCCACTATTTGTTTTACATCTATGGTTTTAGAGTTTTCCATCTTCTTAACTTCTTCATCTCCTCTTTCATCTTTCCAAGTCTTTTATCCATTTTTTTCCCAAAAGCTGTCAAATTAGTATCAAGCTTACTGCCTGAAGCAAAACTGATGTAATTCCTCTCTGTGGGTTATTCTAGCATTCTCTCCTTCTCTCCGTTCTTGCCACTTTTCTTGTGGTTGTCATTATATTATAATCCAAAACTGAAAGGCATTCTTACCTTTTTTTCTCTCACTCTTTTGTCTTCCAGTGCCCTTAATCCTTTTTTGCTCAAGTGGTACGCCATAGTTAGAGTCAGCATCACAATCGAGATCTCCATAGTTAGAGTCAGCATTACAGTCAGGCTCATATTATCTATCGGTTCTTCTGTAAAATCCACCAATTTTCTACACTTGTAATTAGTAAACAAACATTCTCTATTCCTTTCCAGGATTTCCTCATGCCACAAAAATCCAGCTACAAAGCCTGATAAAGAGCGCACTCCAAGGTGAGATAAAACTTTGAGAGAATACTGAAGGCTTCTTGAAGCACACATTCTGGTCCATAGAACATCACCATAGAAGTCTTATAAAGTAAACTTGAATTACGGTAAACCTTTTTTGCTTATATGTTGCATTATTGCAAGATGAACAGGTTCTGCTTACCAAAAGAGTGTGATGTATTTTCTGTTTACTAAAGATGCAAAGAGTGAAGAATAACCTATTTTGTAAGTTGGCATTGTCTTCTGGAAAAAATGTATGAGATATATAAAACAGATCCAGGTTAAAGTTAATACTATAAAAATATCAGCAAAAAAGTTTTTGCCCATCCCTGGTGGTCTTACAGCAAAGTTACAATATATGAGAATATATTAGTATTCTAAATTACTCGTTGATAGCCAGATTTGTCTGATATATGTTAAGAATGCCCCATGCATCAGTATTTATAATTCAGCATATATTAGTGTATTCCTGTGAGCATTATTGCAGGAGATCAGAACAATTAATCAGTGGAATGCTGATTAATTTGCTTTGTTTTCAGAAGTTGTGAGATTTTAAAGAAGAAATTGGATGATCATTTGTCTGAAATGGTAGAGGGTCTCCTGCTTGAGCATAGGTTGGACTAGAAGGCCTACAAGATCCCTTTCAACTCAACTGAAATATTGGGAAATAACTTTAAAATAACTTTTATGCAACACAATCTGAATGTATAATATAAAGAATGACTCTTAATAAAACTAATTACATTTCTCAGAAGTGATGCATTGTATTGTTATATTTTTCTAGTGACTTAAAAAATCTACAAGGAGATTTATTTGCACTTTAACATGTATTCTATTGTTTTGTAGAACTTTTTTTTCTATACTGACTAGGAATCATTATGAATACCACATTGCTATCCAGGAAAAGAAATGTAGAAATGGTTTAGCAATTCTTGTGGCTGAAAGAAAATTGCAGGGTAGCCATTTCGTGGAAAATCACGAAACTTAAAGGATGGCTGGATGACTATGTGAAAACATTTTCTATTAGTGTTGCAAAGTGTCCTATTTATTGTTTTGAAGCAAAAATAACAAATAGTTTCAAACTTTTCCCTTGCAACTTGAAAGCATTCATTTTTCAGCATCTTTTATCATCCAGCTTCTTAGCAATAACAAAATATTTGTCAATTCAAGCAGTAGTCCGGAGCCCAGAAGCATGATGCTGGACGAGCAAAACAGATTCACAGATAGTGATACCCATTTATTTGCTTTTTAAAATGCCCAGAAATGAGTCTGGATCTGCTTCTGCAGAGATGAACACAAATAATCCAGTTCCCATAGAAAATTGAAAATTCTTGAGAGTTCTGCTCCAGGGTGCTGTGAATTGCAGTGACTCAGCAAGTCAGTTTCATATCGTAATTATACCAACACCTGGCTCTTCAAGGTAATTGACAGATCGACCCACAAAATGCCAGCAACACAATCTTACACTTCAATATGTTTGGAGAGTTGTTAATCCTTCTGAAGTTTCAGACCATTGGTTTGATATGGCAAGAGTAAAAAGTACAAAATAGATATAAGATCTGGATTGTATTAGAGAAAGACACTCCCACAACTAACATTTGCAAGATGTAATAGGTGTTGAGAGAAACTGGTTATGGAATAGTACTGTTGTAAACATTCCCACAGCTAATGGGAAAGAATTGGAAGTAAATTTCTTTATTCAGGAATAAAGCAAGATTAATTATAATACTGTTAAATCAGTATTTTATAGAAAAAAGAATAGATTAAGAGAACTGTGATACTAAATCATGACCAATCTAAGTCTGATTGATTTCAGTGTTTCTATGTAAGAATGTCTGAGTGAGAGAGGCAGATAGATAGATAGATAGATAGATAGATAGATAGATAGATAGATAGATAGATAGATAGATAGATAGATAGATA
>JANHFT010002668.1:97838-110478 GCA_032467955.1 Pseudoxenodon macrops | reverse complement strand
GTCTTTTGATCCCCCAGTCACATGACCACACTAAGCCACGCCCACAAACCACGCCCACAGAACCGGTAGGAAAAAAATTACATTTCACCCCTGCACAGCTCTGAAATGACAACGTAGGACAAGTCCCCACACTTACAGCTTTTGCAGCATCCCTAAGGTCACGTGAACCAGGTAGTTATCAACCAGCATACGTTTACAATGGTTGCAGTGTCCTGGGGTCATGTGATCAGTATTTGCAACCTTCCCAGCCAACTTCTACGAAGCAAAGTCAATGGGGGAAGCTGGATTTGCTCAACAGCCACACTGTTAATAACTGCAGTGATTTGTTTAACAACCATGGTCGATAAGATCATAAAATCAAGTGAGACTCACTTAACAACCATCTTGCTTCATTGAAATTGAAATTCTCATTCCAATTGCGGTCATACCTTAGGGACTACTTGTATGTCTATAATGGCTAATTGAAGATTCCTTGGTTTTTTTTTGTGTGGCGATGTGTGTGTGTCCCAGTGCTGTACCACTTCTAAGGAACCCAGCTCTGTCTCCTGTAAGCTTCCCCAAAAGCACCGGCTGCTGAATGAGATGAAGTATCTGAGTACTTTTTTTGATCCTCCTCTCCCAATTTACTTTTGACATTAATGTAAGAATCGGCAATCTGGAGGAGCAAGGTGAGGTATATATTACAGACATGTTATGAACATTCTGACCATCTGGTTTATGTGGGAGACATTTTGCTTCTTTTCGGGAGCTCAAGCCTATGGATGTGGAGCAGTGGCGGAATTCAATTTTTTTACTATGGGTTCTGTGGGTGTGGCTTGCTGGGCATGGTGTGGCTTGGTGGGCGTGGCTTGGTGGGCATGGTAGGGGAAGGATACTGAAAAATCCCCATTCCCTCCCCACTCCTGGGGGAAGGATATTGCAAAATCTCCATTCCCACCCCACTCTTGGGGCCAGCCAGAGGTGGTGTTTGCCGGTTTTCTGAACTACTCAAAATTTCCACTACCAGTTCTCCAGAACCTGTCAGAACCTTCTGGATTTCACCCCAGATGTGGAGACAGAATTCATATCTCTGTGGGAAACCAACCAAGATCATTTGTCCACAAAACTATTAGCTACTCCAGGATTAATCTGGGACCTGCTAGATTTTTTTAAAATTTATATTCCCACCAGCATAGTCAATAGCACAGGGCTAAGCTTTCCTACCCATAATTGACAATGGCTAACAGGAAGAGGTTTTCACATTGCCGGTTTATCTGATCCTTTCTATTAGAGAAGGAATCAGATCATCCTTCTACTTGCAGAATTACCAGGCTACTTTCCCTCCACGCTATAGATAATTATTGAATATTTGCTAGGGAGGAAACATAATCCTTGGTCTGAAATCTTTCTGGTTTTCTCCAGCTTCTTTGGCATGAGACCCATATGCATTGCCCTGTCTTGAAAGAGCTACAAGGCTATAGGTCACCAATACAGTTCACTCTGGAGCAGAGGTGGATTCTGAATCTTCTTACTGCTGGTTCACTCAGGGTCGTGCCTCGAGCATGTGCGCAACAGTCAAAAACTAGCTTCTGCTCATGCACAGAAGCAAAATCCAAGATGGCGGCACCCACGGAGACACTGACAGAACCGGCTCCATAATGTCATCACGGAGTTACTAACGGTTCTATAGAACCAGATAGAACTGGTAGGAACCCACCTCTGCTCTGGAGGTCCTTTGGTTTTTGCATTTTATTTTTTTACAGTTGGCAAAATGATCTTCTTGTGTTGGATCCTGAATCCAGTATGAAATAATGAGTGTTCGTTTCAGTTATTTTTGGATCTTTCCATATAAGTGTATCCATTGTATGTGGAACATGTGAGGCGAACTGCTTCAGGCATGTTTTTTGGAAGAGGGAGGAGAACTAAATGTAAATAAAGAGACAATAAAAATGATAATTTTGTTCCATAATGACATAACATCCTTCTCTAATGGGCTGCTGTTACTTGTGCTTGTTTGCAGCTGTTAAGAGCTGAAAATGCACAGTGGACTGGAATGTTTAGCCATGCAGAATATATAAAACATTTAGTTGGTCATGAATTATAAAAATGTTAAAGTTCATTGGGAAGAAGCCCAGTTGGTGGTTTATTCAAATGGAACGTATCATGGCCAAGTTTGATTTATGAAGGAACTGATCTTCAGGTAGGCTAGCATCACTACCACTTATGTTCCAGCTTACAAACCAACAGGCCACAACTTCCAACCCGATTAACTTCTTACTTGCTGAATTACAACTGTGACCATATCCAGGCAGACAATTTTTGCTTCTTTAATGGGAATTATGGAAGTTGAGTCCACCATCTTTGAAAGGTATTAGGTTGGAATAGGACTCTATATAGACAATAGGGCAAAAAAGAAAAATCCCTTATAATTGGTTAAAATAGCTTATTTTAGATGGATTTACCATTGCCTTGACTTATTGCGAAACTCCTTACAAAGCACTCAGATCCCCAAATTCTTGCAGTTTATCTTTTTTCCCATTGGAAGCAAGCCTCCCAATGGCAAAAATTCACCCTCAAGTCCATTAATGGTAAGCGGATAAGAGAGTTATACCTTATGAGTACTGTAGATGTGCTTTGGGTAGTATCTGAGGGACCATCTCATCCCACTGGGATTAGCCCATTCTACTGTCTCCATACAGCAGAGTGTTTGCTGGTATTAATTTATGTGTGTATGTATATGTATATAATAGTAAGTTACCCAGAGCTATCCTGTGGTAAGATGGGCTGCCAATAAATTTAATCAATCAATCCTTTTTTCAGTTTTCTGGGTGCAGTTTAAGTGCTGAAATGAATAGATTTCAATTTTCAATTTTCAAAAGATTGTCCACTACCTCCAAGTAATTGTTTGCTTTGTATTTCCAACTATTGGAGGCCAGATTTTGGTCTCTATTTGTGGAGCCTACATCAGAACACTCCTCCCATTAGTCAGCTCTCTCCTCTCCAGGAAAAGGGAAGTAGCCAAGATAGAAGAACTGTGGCTTCTTCTGTCATGTTCCTCCTTCCTCAGAACATTCACACTAATCATTTCTTTGTTACACGTCAGCAGGTGGCAACACCTGAGTGATCTTGGCTGAGCTTAGCAAGTAAGCAAGATCAACTTAGGTTAGTTTTTGGACAGCCGGCTACTGAGAAAGCTCAGGGTTGTACACTTGGCTGGGAATTAAAAGAAATTGGAAGAAAACCACATCAACAGCCCATCGACTTCTGTAATTTTGCCAGGTGAACAGCATAGATATAATCAGTATAAGTCAAGTTGGGTTCAAAGATGTTGATAGAGTCGGGGTCCCAGGAGAAGTTTCCACCGAGAAAGAGCTAAGGAAAAAATATTTCTTGCTTTCAGCAAGAAGCTGAAATATTTCCATTTTACCACAGGTTTTGTTCCTCTGCTCTCCTTTCTCATCTCTCTATTGTTAGTAGAAGATCCTTCTTTCTCTCATCAAAGTTGAAAACATTGTTTCATTCTCTAGTTTGGACTATTGCTGGCAGCTGCAAACTTTTCTTAATGAGCCCAGCTACACCATCGTATCCTGAGGACTAACTTTTCTTGGGGTAGGCAGGAGTTAACCAATAGATTCAATTGTGTTCTGAAATGCTTTTTCCCAGTATTAAAAAAAAAGATGAACGAGCTGGACTAGAAAGGGAGCAGGACTGCCCTCAACTACTGCATCCAGCAGAAATACTCATTTAACCTACTTCCTTGTTATTGTAAATGTGAGTCTTTTCGGTAAACTGCTATTATATAATCTAGTTCTGGCCAAATTAGGTAATTCGCGCTTGTACAACTTTTCCAAACTGAGGTTAAAGGTGCTTCTTTTCCCATCAGTGATTCCTCTGGTTTTGCAAAACACGCTGTGATTGTTTTTTGGAGGGAGGAGGTCTAAATCTAAGCCCAGAGAAACAGACTTTGGATCTCATCTCACTTCGAGATTAAAGTGATGCTATTCTAATCAGTGCTACTGTTCAGGATGCAGAGGTAGTAATCAAACTGTTCCTTTAGTAAGTTCACATTTTGAAATTATTTCACAGCATTTATGTTACCAGACATGAGGTGATAGCGTAGAACAAGGACAGATAATCTGCAACCTTCAGTCCAAATATGATTCTCAGTCTAATTTTCAAATTCCTCTGTGAGCAAGAATTTAAACTTCTGGTATATAATCTCTCTCTCTCTCTTCCCCCACAATCTATTCTAAAGGGTCTCAATCCTGCAGAAGAGGTACAGGACATCCTCTCAGCTGGCAGATGTCATTTACGTAGCAAATGGACACAATTACACCTCTTCCCTCTAAATTGCAAATGCTTCAGCTTCCAACTAATAGCAATAATGACTATGGAGATTAAATTAAATTGTTTTTCTTTCTGCCTTCAGGGAGAAGGACCCAAGAGAAGTGTTTGATTATTAAACAACTCAATACCTCCCAAAATGAGGCCACAAATTACAGGAAAAGAGAGGAGAGGAATCTATTCCTGGAAATTATCTTAGCCTTAAAAAAAAAAAAGATACTGAACATGATGAGAAATGCAGATCATCTGCAGCAAGTTCTAGTATTCTTTAAAAGAAACAAAACTAATTTTGATGAGCATGTAAAATATAGTGATGAGGAAAATGGGTGTAATCCCTTCATAATAATATATATTGAATTTAAAGTTGGATTTTAAAAAAAGATGCCATTCATCAAGCTCAAGAAATGTGTGTGTGTTCATTTTGAAGTTTAAAATATTAGCAGATGTTTTGGTTATAGTTTTATTGCTTTGTGTAAAAAGAAAAAAAGATATATATCATGTATCTAGACAAAAATCTTAATGAAATTTCTATTTATGGTATGTACAATTGTTAATTCACTAAATAAAATAGGAAAAATAAATGAAATGACAATCAGCATTCTGAATTTCTATCTCTGGAGAGAATGCTCTTTCAAATATAGTAAGAGTGAGCTCTTCAGATCATTGTACAATTAACAGAAAATGAGCATCTTTCCAGTTTTGTAATATTAATCTCTTTGCAACCATGAAAGCATCAAAATTTCCACCGTCCAGATACTAATTTTCAAACATCGGTACGTGATTCAAAGTAATAGAAGAATATTGAAGTCAATGGAGTTGAAAAACAAGATAAATGTGTGACATAACCTCTGTCCATATTAGATCAATCACATTATACAGAACAATATTGTATTTTGAGTATCACATGCCAAGAATTATCTAATCCTCTCATTGTTCTTTTTTAAAAATATACCATTGTCAATGTAGGTCAAACAGATATTTTATTTGTTTTATTTTATTTATTTGAAACTCATTTGTTGGGAGATACCAAATTGTAGCCTTAAATTTTGCAGAGGCTTAAGCAGTCACAGGTAGTCCTTAACTTACATCATTTATTCAGCAACCAATTGCACTTACTATGGCACTGAATGAAGGTTATGTCTGGTTCTTTCCTGCCAGCACCTCTTGCTTTATGACTGCATTGCTTAGCGGTGGAAATTCTGGTCTCAATTGTCATTGTAAGTTGACAGCTACCTCTGTTTCCCTACCAAATCCCCCCAAACTGGAGAAAATTACCCCAAATGTGGTCATATTGAAGGATGCAAGGCCCCTTCCTTTGTTCTTAATTTGTTTTCCAATACCACCTTAAAAAGGCATGAAAAACCAAGAAAAAAAATACAATAAATATGTTTCCTTTTCCAAGGGGTGGGGAATGACCTCAGAGGTCTGGAGCATTATGTGGCCCATAGCCGCTGGTTGTCCATTAGGGCCTTACATCATTCATCCCTTCATCAGTTCACCATCACCATCTAGAGATAGCCAAATGGAAAAAGAATCCATTGGTGCACGTGTAGCTACTTTGGGGATTAAGTTGAGCCTGTGAAAACAGCTGCGTAAGGTTTTTATTTGTGTAGTCATACTCGTGTGATTTAAAATCAATAAATGGCAGATAGAGATATTAATACAAAAACTGCCCTAACTGCATTCCCCTCAATTAATTTTTCCACTTGTTCCTGCAGAAATGCTTTCTCTTGTTGATGTAACTAGTAACCCAGCTGAATAAGAGGAAAAATTGTGTTCCCTCAGGCAGATAGATGGCTGTCAGCAAATGGTGCTTGTGTGCAACTAAGAACACTGGACATGCCAAGATACACAGTTTCTCTGGCCAATCACATGGGCTCGAGAACAGAGAGCAATCGCATGGAGACGGAGACATCAAAGCCAGAAATTCCCGTTTCTATTCATGTGTACTTAGACTCAGAATTTATTGTACATACTCCGCACATACAGGAAATTTAATAAACATGCTAAACCTCTTAAACGGTACAAGGTGAGTGGCATGGAGTTTGACTGAGATGTAGGCGAGGAATAAAAATTGATGTCCTGCTTTGACTCTCCCATCTGTATGAAAAGGGGGTAAAGTCTTCCTCAGTCAGCAATCCACAAACTGATTTGAGACACAAACGCTTCTGAATTCTAATTAGTTCTGTAGGATCAATGCCAACCTCAGTTTTCAACTGCTGTAGCACTCAAAACCTGGCTGTCAATAGGGGTAAAAGGTGCCAAGAGATCTAATAAGACCAAAAAGGGTGTCAGCCTTACCAGATAGACCAGACAAGACTGATGACCAGATAAGCTAACTCTACTGTAAAGCTACATTAACAATCATGCAAATCTAAAGATGCAATTCTCCCATCATCTCCTTTATAGCCCAAAAAACTAGGCAGGATCCCTTCTGAGTCTCTTGCCTCTCTCACTATCCAGTTGCAAGTTGTACTTTCTCATATCTGATCTTCCCTAAGCAGCATTTCTCTCAAGGTCTACCATTCCTGTCTTACTGTCCTCATTTATCTATACTTACTTTGTATATGTTATACCTGCTATCTTATACATGTTTGACAAACAAAATAAATAAAATATACCATTACAAAGGTTTTTCAACCCTTAAGGTTCCAACAAAAGTCATCTATCAAAGTAACTGATCTATCTCCTCCCATGTCCAGGCTTAAACCCTGATTGAAAAAGATCCAGAGCAGTGGAAGAAACACAACAATTAATTCATATTGATATCACACAACAATATTAAGTTATGTGCATTTCAACTCCCAGAACTCTCATGCTGACTGGGGAACTCTGGGAGTTGATGTCCACACATTTGAATGTTGCTGAGGTTGAGAAATGTTTCTCTAGAGTGCTATGCAGTTGAATCCCCACCACATACTCAACAACCTTCCCAGGATGTAGAAAATAGAACACAAGGATGAATTGTACGATTCTATTCAGATATCTCTGCTTTGTAATGTACGTGCCCAAAGAGTGCCAGTCTCCAAGATAGGTTAGATAGCTCATTCTTTGCATTTGCATATCTTGGTGTTTACAGAAGCCAAGCCAGCATCCAAAAAAGTCATTATAAGATGCTCGCCAACTCTTACACTGTAGAGTCACTTCGTGCTATTTGTTACCTGCTGTCTAGCGTACTGAACAGTTACGTGCTGAAAGCGAGGAACAAAACTTCAGCCCCTACTTCCCTGAACTTTAATGTGTATTAATTCCATAGTAACAATGGAAGGCTTTGTTTCATCTGATGCTGGTTTTTCTGATTATGGCTCTTACCACCCCAACCATTGCCAGTATTTGAGGGAGATGATGAAAGCTGGAGTTCATTAGTAACTAGAGGTTCAAAGATCCCTCATTTCTGGCCTGTAGCAAGAGATTAGTTAGATGGGGAACATCAAGAGGAATTTCGTGAAGAAGACAAAGGTGGCGGGAGGGGTCACAGATGTACCTTGTTTAAATTACATCTCCTTCCAGTTTAGAGTCAGCACTGGAATAACTGGAACAATTCATGGCAACTATCAGGCTGAACACATACTTTCCGTGACTATGGTTGGATCTAGAGAAAGGATTATGAGGTTTTGTCCTGAGAAAGCAATAGTTTCCTTAGGAATGACAGGATCATATAAATATGGAACTGAACATAGTCCCTGTTATGTTCATTGGGTGAGGAGATGCCCTAAAAATATTTTTATTCCAGTCATATTAATAGTAATTTGGTATTTCAGGAAGCAAACTGTTAATGGCACAACTACATTGTCCATTTTCAATCAAAGGAAGTAGCTGAGGGGGAAGAGAAATATTGAGGGCTAACCGCATTCAAATATTAGGAAAGAGCAGAATAATATTATCTCACCTATTAGTTAACAAGTGGTTGATGATTTTTTTGGGAGGAGGGGTGTAATCTGGCCAGAGCTATTTCTTAGGAAACAAGATTATTTTTTTAAACCTCATCCAAAGTGAAACAAGGCAAAATTATAACTGTGAGGAATATAACTCAGGTAAAAATATTATTTCTTCCAACTGTGAGAAGCATGGAGTACCCATACGTCAGAAAAATAAAATAAAATCATGCATTTCCCACATGAGCCAAGAGAGATTCAGGAAAACCTGTGACATTGCCAAAATCCCTCATTAGGTTACTCAACAAGAGCAAATGCAATTCTAAAACATGGAATGTTATTCTTCATGAAAATGTTCATTGATTTCACGATTAGTATTACTGATGGTAAGAGAAAATGCTGATCAATTAGGGATTGTTAAAATAGCCGAAATGTACTATAATACCAATAAAATAAAATTCATGTAACTTAGGGCTGAACTGTGGAGTCTTTGGTGCTCTCTGAGGTTGCATGTTTTCTTGCAGATGTTTCATTACCTGACTAGGAAATGTCATCAGTGCTATTGGTATGCGATTGCTGACTAGTATTGATTATTAAATACAGATGCATGATTAGCTAATAGGACTGATGATGTTACCTAGCCAGATAATGAAATGTCATCAAGGAAACAAACAACCTCAGAAAATACCAAGGATTCACAATGTATTCATCCACAAAGTTGTTAATAAAAGAGATTGCCTAGTTTCAGCAAAAGGCTCAAAGTTAAGCCAAACTTTCCCTGGGAAACTTATTTATCTAGATCTACAGTTAATCCCTAAATCTCATAAGAAGTATTACTACTTTGTCTTAGGCTTCCCCCCCCAATCAGGTTTGTAAGTAGATAATTCATTTTTCTTTCACAGATGGGGAATTAAGATTGAGGCATTCTAAAATGTAATAACTCAAACATCTCACTCCAGATATATGGATTTGTCAATTTTGATTTCTCCCACACATGAGTATTTTTTCAAAAAAATCTCAATATCCCACTTGTTTGTGAACAGTTTTGCAAATTGAAAGAAAGACGGAAAGAAAGAAAGAAAGAGAGAGAGAAAAGGAACGAGAGAGAGAAAGAAAGAAGGAAGGAAGGAAGGAGGAATGAAGGGAGGAAAGAAGAAAGGGAGGAAGGTCTTATTTGATGCTATCAAGCATATGAAAAGTCAACAACATGCTATGCCTCGTTCTACAGTACAGATGTCAAATTCTATTCTCTCGTGATGCATAATCATAAAAACATAAAGATGAGTCCTGCTAGGATCAGACCAGTGGCTAATATAATCAATACCCCAAGCCTAACCCATTAGAAAGCTTCCAAAGACTGGCAATCTTATTTTTCTACTGATGTCCTTTATTAGCATATTTGAGATATGGTAGATTCCAGAATTAATGAACAGTCAGAAAGATAAGTAACTAAACCGAATTAATAAGTTCATGATTCAGTACGTGAAATATATGTGCTCAGAACTCTGCTTTGAGCAGAACTCTGGTCAATCTGTAGTGGATTCTCAGTTTATATATATATATAGAGAGATTCAAAAATTATTGCACAATAGGCTGATGGCTAGATAATTCATGGCATATCATAATTTACATCATCATGTAATTCTGCCCCAATAATACCCTTCTTGCAAATGTTGAATTTTCTCCCACTTTTTCCTGGCAATAAAAAAACATGACACTGATTCATGGAACCTGCTATTCTTGTGAGGGAAAAAAATGAGGTAAAATTTTCCAGATAACTGTCTGAAAGAAGACCTAAAGGAATACATAGCTACTGAATGTGCTTATACTTAACTTACACAAACACACATGTAGAATTGGAGAAGCAGGAACATTTAATAATGTTGGCTGCCTACTTTTGTTCTAGTGGCATTAAAATCCTTGTTCAGCTTTGCTGCTGCCATTTTCTTTCAATACATATAACTAGAAAGAATTCCTCAAACATGGCATGAAGTGTTTCAGCAAGGAAGAATCTCTCATAGGCATCAACTTGATTTTGTTGGTTTTAAGTTGAGATAGAGAAAGTAGTTGCATCCCAGAGACCTTTTCCGGTTTTGACTCTTTATATATCATGAATAGGACTGTGTTTCCTATCCTTAACCTTTACCCACTTGCCACGTGGGAGTGGGTCAGCTGTAGGTCTCAGCAGAAGGCAAGACAAGACCATTTGGAAATGATTTTTGCAGATGGGGCCTAGCTCTGCAGTCCAGTTGTTTCACAGTGATCCACAAGAAGGAGGGCACTGAGCATTCACATGTCTTCCATCTGCTCTGCAATCCTTGAAGGATCAGTGCCTGCCAACTCTAGTTAAAAGGATCAGGGGCTCACTGATAGCAAACACCGATCTGTTAATAGGCCAAGAATAGAAGGAGAACTACCGGTAAATGGATCCCAAACCTTGCTTGGTATAAAGCCAGAACTACTGTTGTTTGGAGAGCACAGGCATATCTTTGGTGCATCACTGTAAAAAAAAAACAACCACACACACACACACACACACACACACACTTCAAGGCTGCTGAAATCTCATATTGCATTCTGAGCCAGAAAAAGGCTTTTCAGGCAATGGTGCTTAGATTAGTAGCAAAGCTGGAAAAAAAACCAGATAGGAATACATTTCACGAATGAAAGTGAATATACGCATCGCAGGATAATGTTGCAGGATCCAATCTGGCTCAGTCACTGGGACCAGAGGTTTTGCCTTCTGAACTCATGCTGGAGTCCATCCTCAGGGAACTTCTCTCTAGCACACACAGAACAGCAGAAGAAGCTGCTATTTATTTTTATTTATTTAGTTTGTCAAACATGTACGAGATAACAGGCATAAGTATAAACATGAATACGAACACAGGAAATGGGTACGAAGAAATGGGGACAGTAGGACAGGGACAGTAGGCACGATGGTGTGCTTATGCATGCCCCCTTTTATGGACCTCTTAGGAATGGGGTGAGGTTAACAATAGACAGTCTAAGGTTAAAGTTTTAGGGATTTGGGGATGCAACAACAGAGACAGGTAGTGCATTCCGGGTATTGACCACTCTGTTGCTGAAGTCATATTTTCTTCAATCAAATTTGGAGTTTGCCAGAGAGCAGTTCCCTGAGGATGGGCTCCAGCACAAGTCCAAAAGTTCAGAAGACAAAACCTCTGGACCCAGTGGCCGACCCAAATTGGATCCTGCCATACATTTCAGTGGCTTTTAATTGCCACTAGTTCTAAGAAACCCATGAATGATAAATCAATGAAGACCTTCACCTTTCCCTTCTCTTGTCCTCCCTCTCTCTCTCTCTCTCCCTCCCTCTCCCTCTCCCTCTCTTTCTCATCCTCACCTTTCCCTTCTCTCACTTTTAACTGAGGAAATATAAAGGAAAGTATGCAGAATATGCATTTGATTTAAAAAAATAAATAAAACCAAATGCTTGATTTCTTACAACAATGCAATTAAATGACTTTAAAGATGTATTTGTTCACTTGCTTGCGCTCATGAACCTGCAGCTTTTGCATCGAATCATTTCCCCTTGGGTAATCTTGGGCTCACTCACCATAAAACATTTTGGCTATGGATCTGGTTTTCTCATAGAGTAAGATAAATAGGATATCCAAAAATATGCGTGGGAGGTTATATCAAAGAGAAAGACTTAGTGGAGCCACAGAGAACACATTGATGCCAAGGATTGTCAGCATGGCCTTGAATCCGATGGAGAGAAAGATGAGCTATGGAATGCTTAGGAACACTGCAATTTAATCATGTTGAAATATAAAAGAGGTGAGCAGTACTAAATCAAGACAGCCGAATAGGATTGATTTTTATTGAGGACTGTTAATAAGTCCTTTGCGTGTGTTTTTAAAAGAATATTTCTTATTATTGTTACACTATACAATAAACTTTAATCAGGCGCTGCCAGGAATTGTTTTCAGTTCTATCAGAGATGGCATAGTCTTAGAAAGATAAGATAACATTAAATATTTTAATTAATTGAGTTTTATACTTTTAAGAGATTTTGTTGTTGTTGTTGCTGTATGGGAGCCGTACAGAGTTGGTTTGAAATATGCAATGAAGACAGTCTCCCCCCCCAAAAAAAGTTGCTATTTCTAACAGGATATTAATCATTTCATTTCACATTAATTTTCTCCTTGTAGAGTATAAAACAACAATAGGAAATATGATTCCATGTAAGATAACAAGTTGCACATATGAACATCTTCCTATGTTCTCAATAGTTCCCTTAATTCCTCTGACTTCCTTTCACCAGCCTATTAAGAACTGCTCAGGGGTGAAATGTAAAATTTTTCCTACCGGTTCTGTGGGCGTGTCTTGTGGGCGTGGCTTAGTGTGGTCATGTGACTGGGGGATCAAGAGACAGAAACTCACTTTAACAATGTCCTGCTGGAGCAGGGTTGGGC
>JANHFT010002668.1:0-10949 GCA_032467955.1 Pseudoxenodon macrops | reverse complement strand
ATGTTATGTTATGTTATCTTATCTTATCTTATCTTATCTTATCTTATCTTATCTTATCTTATCTTATCTTATCTTATTGTACTATATTATACTATACAACTACAATACAGGTAGTCTTTGTCTTACTACCACAATTGGAACCAGAATTTTTGTGGTTAAGCAAGGAAGTTGTTAAGTGAGTTATTCCTGGTTTTATGACTTTCTTTGCCATAGTTGATAAGTGAATCACTGCAGTTGTTAAATGAATCACTAAGTCATTATGTGAATCCTGCTCCCGGATTTGCTTGTCAGAAGCCAGCTGAAAAGGTTGCACAAAAGATCTAGGATGATGCAACTGTTGTAACTATATGCCAAGCACTGAATTTTGATCAAATGATTGGGGGGATTCCATGATGGTCATAAATGTGACCACTAGCACTTACAATAGCACTTTTTTCAGTGCTGTTGTAACTTCAAAAAGTTGCTAAACGCATGGTTGTAAGTCAAGAAGTCCGTGTATTATTAATACCATCAACATCATCTGGAAATGAATGTTATGAAATTCTAACCATGACAGTATTTCACAGAAAAGACCTTTTGCAAAGAGAACATTTTAGAACAAAGGAACAATGGACCAATGGAACCTTGTCATGCCCACCACTTATTCATTCCACATCTCACATTCCCCCTGGGATGGCAACTCTTGCAGAATTCCATGCTTAATATACAAAAGCTTTGACTAGAACATTTAACAGGCACGATTTGCGAGTCGGGAAAAGGCTTTCTTTTCACTCATTCTACAATAGTGAAATAGTATACCTTATTCTCAGACCCTTGCTGTAGTTCTGGCTCTTGATAAGATATACAGTGGACACCTAGCAGGAAAGATTTTTACAACCGTCATCACTATATAGCAACCTGCATTCCAGTTAGCAACAGATACTGTCATTCTAATTATCCAGAATGCCTATCATGTATTAGAGCAGGAGTAGGAAAAGGGAGTAAATAAATTAATGGGGAGTTTCAGGCAGCAGGTTCAAGATCTGAGCACCACGCAACACAGTGAGCTCCCATCTTCGCCTCAGCTCCTGCCCATCTAGCAGTTTGAAAGCATGCACATGCGAGTAGATAAATAGGTACCACTTGGGTGGGAACTTAACAATGATGGTCACATGACTGCAGAAATGTCTTCGGACAGCGCTGGCTCAATGGCCTTGAAATGGAGATGAGCACCGCCCCCTACAGTTAGCAAGGACTAGCGGGGTAAAATCCGCAGGGACTCCTCTTTTTTTCTTCTTCAGGGCAGCAAAGCCATAGCTGCATCTTTATTTAGAAGGATGTCTCTGATCCCCATGTAGTTCCTACAGAAATTCTCTTAGAAGGTAACCATGATGCATTGCGGCAGGTTAGCTGGGAGTGGCTGACTGAGGACAATCTTTTATGTCATTGGGGGAGAACTGATAGAAGGAATGAAAGTCAGCTGCAATGATGAATATGTGTTTGATGACTGGCTAAGCCCATCACGGGAGCTGACTAGAGCAGGGGTCTCTAACCAGGAGTCTCTAACCAGCAAAGCTGGCTGGGGAATTCTGGGAGTTGAAGTCCTCCAGATTTAAAGTTGCCAACCCCTGGAGTAGAGTCTAATCTCAAAGAGCAATCAGGAACAGCACCTACAACATGCTTTCAAAAACAAAACAAAAAACCCAGACAAGTGTAGCAGCCTGGAATGGAGTCATCTAGTCCTTAAAAAGTGAATTTGTGAACAATAGAACAGCTACTGCCACTGCTGCTCTCCAGGACCCAGCCTGTAGAAGAGGCCCTTCCCCACACACCATATCTGTCACTTGCAGCATCTCTGTTTACAGTGGCATTTCCCAGCATGAGGTTTCTCTGAAGAACGAGAGCTTTGAAAAAGCCCTTGGATCTTCATGAGAAGCAGTTCCATGTGCCTTATAGCCGGGCCTTGAGACGGTGTCCTCGTGAGCCAGCTGATGCGGGAAACTTGAGTGAGGCGAGTCTTGAGGAGTGTCATGTCCACGGTCAGAGAGTTCATTCCCGGGGAGGGTGAAACAGCAATCTAGGGCAGCTGTGTGTATGCTTAGCATTAATATCAAATATAACAGTAATTTAAAACAGAAACCTTCGGGTACTGATCCGAGTTGGGGAAGCCAAGTTATGAAATAATATTTGCATCTGGAGTTTAGAAGCGGCTAGGAATAAGCCTGCCAGCATTTGCCATATGGTGCATCTGCAGAGAATATTTAAATACGTAAACACAGTGAGTTAATAAAACGAATTGTAAGATAAATATTTCTCCCTCAGCTAGTGGCATGGCAAATTATCAAAATAGTCAGGAGTCCAAGTGGAAAGTCTGAAACTGTGAGATGTGGTATAAGATGGCAGAAGTGTCTCGTTTTTAATTCCTAATAGCAGTTTTGAAATGACAGCCAACTGCATAATCATGCTTATCGCACAAAACGAATTAAACACTAAATGTTATTGCCAGCGTTCTCCCAAATGTCCCTTACAGATTAAAAGGGCATGTTCCATTTGCAAATTATAACTTTCTCCACATTTAAAAAAATATTTTAACCCAAGTGATGCAGATTCTTATTTCAATGGTCCCCTTGATTAATTTTATAATTGGGAGACATACAGTCAATACTAGAAATGGGCCAGTAAGAAGTAAAAAGTTTGTGATTGGTTTTATTTTCACTACTAGACAGAATAGGTGTGTTTGTGTGCTGTGCCATATTTTTCTTTATTGTTTTCTTTATTGTTACTTTAAACTGCCTAGAGAACATAATTATTAGATAACATTTAAATACCAAAGACAGAAGCTACATAATATTGATATACTTCCCCAATAACTCTAGTGAATAGTGTCTATATCGTGTATTTACAAATGTACGTGTACATAAGAGAATGTCACTGGTTTATTATCCTTGAAAACTGAAAAACAAATCCACACAGCTCCTGCACTAAAGATGTTCAGGAAATTATTACAAAATATTATTAGTTGCTCTCCTCAGCCTTAGGATAGGGTGGTTGTAAAGTTCCCAATAGTGAAATTTTAGTATTTACAGTTGGTTTGATTATTGATATCAGCTATAACCTTCTTCACATGTATTGTTTCCCAATTTTATTCATAAGGTGACCAGAATTGTTAAGGAATTGTGTGGCCTCAAAACTGGATAAATAAACACAAAATAAAAAGAATTCCAGCAGACCTGTGCTAGGGCAAGTTCTAATCCTGTTCCAATCATTGGTACTGTATGTTTACAATGTTTGTAACGGCTTTACTGTTTCCCCACTGTGAGCTTTGGTATACATTCTTTTTATTTTGGTGGATCCTGTGTTTTAATTGTTGTCCGCTTTCTAGAATTGCAAACTTGATTGAAGTGCCTCTAAGTTTGGTTAGTCAAATATATTTTGAGAAAGTACTAACTAGGAAATGTCCATAGGAACAGCAAACTTTTACTCTAAATATAGGCCCACATTTTCATGTGATTGAGTGTTCAGCATAAAAATACTTTTTAAAAAATGGACAGATTTTGATTTTGAAAATGAAATGGGATGGGATGTTGGGATGTGGGGTTCGCTACATATGAATGCTGTAAGAGAAAGCAAATGGATGGTTTTTCTATCTGTATGCCTGGCTCATATTGTTGCATGTCATGTGCAAAGTGTTACTAGTTCAATAGTGGCCTAATATGCCAAGAACAAACTGATCTCTTTGACAATGTATGTATTTTTATCATAATTATCTTTGTGTATTGTTCCTTTTCTTTTTAATCTATTATTTTAAAAGCAATAAAAATGAATAAAAAAACTAATTTTAAAAAATCTTTTTTTTTTTTAAATCCTCATGAGATTATTTATGATTTGTTTGAGCTTTGGCTAGGATCAAAGCAAAGGGATGAATGCATGAGCCAGGCTTGTTTTAGTAAATTCCTGATGCATGCAGCTAGAGGCATAAATTACAAATATTAGGGTGGAGATGAAGGGAGACTTACATTTTTTTTGTTCGGAGGGTGTTGCAAAGTTGCCAATTCATCCATTGGCATTTGAATCTGCGTGCATTGGTTAATTCTGTTTGGAAAAGCCTGTAACCCTCTTTCCTAAGAATAATCCTCAATGGACTCAGTGAGACTCACTCTGAATAGAAATATATAGCATTGCCATTTACATATGGCATAAACGAAGGCCTTTCCTAGCTGACTTTCCATTAGCCAGGAAAAAAGAAAGTAGAACAAACTGTTGCTATCCTACTAATGTGGAGAGCTTATTTAATTGCCGGCAAGGTAGCTTCTTAAAGAGTTTTATATTTTTCCCTGAAGGGATTGTTCTGAACTTCAGCAGACAGAGATACAGATTTATCCATGGAGGTTACTGCCCAATTTTGAATAGGATTACAGGTATATCTATTACAAGTAAAGGAATCATTCCATGATCATTTGGTTAAATTGGGCCTATATGAAAATTATGCCTTAGGGCAGAGGTGGGGACTGATGGCCCTTTTATAACTTATGGACTCCATGCTAGCTCAGGAATTCTGGGAGTTGAAGTCCTCAAGTCATAAAGGGGCCATTGTTCCCCACCTCTGCTTTAGGATTTCAGAGAAAGAACCTGTGATAGCCTGAGGTTGTGGGAGCAAAAACATTTTTACATAATGTACTTTGTAGGTCTCTGAAATAGATATCGTTCTATTGTAGAGTCTAAAATGTTGACAAATGTTGACTGAAATGTATAGCACTTAGCAACAGCACTAAGACTTACATAGACTTTACAGCACTTTCTAAGTGATTTACAAAGTCAGTGTATTCCCCCAACAATCTGGGTCCTCATTTTACTGACCTTGGAAGGATGGAAAGCTGAGTCAATCTCAAGCCGGTCAAGATCGAACTCCTGGCAGTGGGCAGAGTTACTGCATCCTAAGATGAATTGGCAATGCGGATATCTGCTTTAATGCAAGCACTATTTGTGGGCTCAGATGAGTGGGTAGTGCTTTTAAATCAAGTTCTGTAAAAAACTAAAGTTATTGGAGAGCTAAACTGGTCCTTTCTTGGCAGAGTTCAGACTCCTTGGAGTAGCTATTGAGATGGTATTTTATGCATCCCACTCCACGTGCCTCAAATGGTGGGACATTGAACGAATGGTCTCTCCAAAAGATCTTAAATATGTGATCTAGTTTTATCCGTCTTTTGGAATTATATGACATTCAGGAACAAAATTTACCTATAAGAAAATTTGTTTGGTGAGTTGGGGTTGATGTGTGCTAGATGTGCTCATCTCACTTACAAAGAGAGCTTTGCTACTCTCTGAAAAAAATGCTACAGATGTCCATGCCTGGCATACAATTTTTTCCACAAGTTTTCCAGATGTAGACTTTTTTTAAAGTGCTCTTTCCAAGCTTCTTTACAAAAAAAAAGAAAGAAAAAAGAAAGGTATCCTTTTTTAAAAACCACAAAACCCCAGCATACACCTTTCTTGTATGCAGCTTTCAGCAATACATGTGGTTTCACCAGGAGGGAGAAGGATGCTTGCAGATGCCATTCAGTGCTGCAGTTTCTCCAGCATTGCAGTTGAGTCATGGGCTTTACACATTCAATTTCTTCTACAGTTTACACTTCTTTTACATGGATCTCACCTGATCAATTTCATTTACGTTCCTTGTTAACCCCTGTGGGTTTTTACATCCTCCTCCTGAAATATACATCCGCGAACAAGAATGGATGCGGATTACATAGAAATATAACTAATAACAAGAGATTGCAACAAAACTCAAAGCTAACTCTATCTCCCTAAAAAAATAATACTTAGAAGTCCAAATACTATCAGCCATATCAAAAAGAAAGAGGTCCCAATAGCTATTTGCTTACAATTATGTTTCCACTGGATTTAAGTTTTTAATCACAGGCAATATTTGGTTTCCAGGAATCAAAACGATTCTAAGTAAAATATGAAATATAAGTTTGCCTGTAAACTTCCATACGTATGTTGCATACGTATGTTTGCTCTTGGAGACCTAAAAAAGGTCCACAACAACTATTCAGTCCATCATAGATAGACAACGATAGAATGCATTAAATATGAGAGAGGGAGGGAGGGAGGGAGAATCTGGATATTCTGTGTTTGAACATAATGCTTAATAGCAAGGTCTCCACTGTATAGATTTTTATTATTGCTAATAAGTATTAAAAAGGGGTTACTTGGAAAATTAGATAAATATTTGATTTCTATCCATATTAAAAATGTATTTATAAGCAGTCTATTTTATTCTGGTGCTAATGTGTTTCAGGATATATTGTATAAACTCAACATTCACAGTAGTCAGTAAGACCTTTGTAAAGAAAAGGTCCAATTCTTACTATCTCCAGGAATTTTTCAACATAATTCTGGGAAACTTGTAAGTCAGCATCACCAACAGTAGTTTGAATAGACCAGTGCCCTGACTCTGAAAGACACTTAGCACTCTTATAACTCTATCATCCCTTTTTAAAATAAATATCAAGTTAAAATGAGTTTATTGTCAGACCGACAATTTAGGTCATGTGGCCCTTTAAGATCTTCAATGATGTGAACAGATAATGGAGCTTCAAACAAGGCTTCCGGTGAGCTATTGAAAACAGGAGGGGAGCATCTGTGTTTATGCAGTGAAACCCTCTTCCAGGTATTGGAACTGGTGGGTTGACTTCTAGGCAACATGAAGCACTTGAACATGGAGAATTGTGCTGCATTGTCTCCTCATCTCAGGGAGAATTGTGATGCCTATCACTTCCCTACATCAAAGCCAAATTGCCTTACATAGGCCTCTTGCTTACATATTAGTCCTGGTAAATTCAATAGCACATACCTTCTCCTATATATGTATAAAACTGAATTTCCAAAATATGCAGTAACTTCAATTACATTCGTGCATTTTATTTCAAGGTAAGTACATTAAATAATGTTTCCCAATTAAAAGTCAAGAGATTTCAGCTCAATCATGAGGAAAAAGTACCTTTTCTTGTCTAACGGAAAGATTTTTAAAATAATTTGCTTTATTATCACTTACCAGGTATTTATCTTGAGTACAAAACCCCAGAATCAGACAAAACACGAAACCACGCAGATAGTCCAGACTAAAACAATCTTAAAAGCAATACCGATCAAACAGAGATGGGGGGAGGGAGAGAGAGGAACCATTTGCAGCTTGAATTTGCAAAACCCCAAACAATTCCTTGTTGGCACTAAAAAAAAAAAGAACCACAGAAAACTCTCCTTCCTGCTATTCTGACTTCTTGAAGCTGAGATCTGATAACTCTGCTTTTTTAATATTGTTACAAGAAATATTTATTGTTTTATTTATTTATTAAACTTATAGCTACCAATCTCAGTGTCAAGCGACTCTAAGCGTCTTATTACACAACAATGACAATATATAATACTAAAACAATAAGTACAATTAGCTAATTAACTAAGGAACAACCAATATACAATAAATATCAGGTTTATTCTCTCTCTTCTTCTTCCTCTCCTGTTGCTTAAGGAAAGAGCTCCAGCTGTTCAGAAAATGCAGGATCATCCCCTATAACAGGCGTGTCAAACTCACGTTGTCACGTCATGTAACATATCGGGACTTTTTTCCCCTTCGCTAAACCGGACGTTGGCATGGCCAGCGTCTGACACATCCGGCCTATGGGCCGGAAGTTTGACAGCCCTGCCCTATAAGAAAAGCCTCATGTGCAAGGAAGGCATTAATGCCTGTATCGAAACACAAGCATGCAAACAAAATGATCAGTTAAGCACTTATATTTGGGGAAACAGCTGGATGAACAGATTTCTATTTTATTTATTTATTTTTATTTTATTTGTCAAACATGTAGAAGATAACAGGTATTAAGTATAAACATGGACATGAGCACATGAAATGAGTACAAATAAATGGGGACAGGACAGGGATGGTAGGCGCGCTGGTGCACGCCCCCTTTATGGACCTCTTAGGAATGGGGTGAGGTCCATGGTGGACAGTTTAAGGTTGAAGCTGTGGGGGTTTGAGGATGTGACAACGGAGTCAGGTAGAGCATCCCAGACGTTGATCACTCTATTGCTGAAGTCGTATTTTCTGCAATCGAGTTTGGAGCAGTTTACCTTGAGTTTGTACTGATTGTTTGCCCGTGTCTGATTATGATTGAAGCTGAAATAGTCATTGGCAGGTAGGAAGAAGAAAGAAAGAAGACAAGAAAGTGAATGGGGGAGGGGGCTTTTCTACTCTTCCCTAACAGTTGTAAGAGGACCAAAAGGCAACAATCTGACTGGGATATTTCCAAAACAAACCAACAGAACTCTCCCCCCCCCTCTCTTCACAAATTCAAATTTTATGAAGCCGTTTCATTTAAATAAACGATATTCTAGATGTTCCTGAGGAAGGATCTCGTGTGGTCTGAAATCCTGCTCTGGGAAGTGGGTAGGTTTCACACCCTGGTTCTATGTAGACTGGACATCCAGGCTAAAATCAGTGTAGTGTCTTCCACCTCTGGTGCCTTTTTCAATCCTAGCCCAGACTCGGTTTGTGTGGGAAGAATACTTTCCAGGCTCTGGTTTAGTAACACCACAGCTGCTGGAGTTTTAAGGAGTTTGCCCTTTTCCTCTCCGCAATGCTTGCAGAGTTGGCTCTGCCAAGAAATAACATTTAGCCATGCTGAAGTCGGAGCGAAAAGAGAGTTATTCAACGTGGATCTGATCTGTGGGATCATATGATATTGACTTGGGTTTTGCTCATTGCCAAGTTGCTACTTGGTGTTTTTTAACCACTTGGAATCAAACTTGGGTAAGCAAGGTTGATGAGCCAGTGAGGCATCTTGAATTTGCAACTCACTGGAGCAAATGGAGACCACGGAGCAACTTTGGCAAGGAGAAGAAAGGCTTCTCACATTTTTTTTAGCCTGTATCCAAATGGAGGAGATGTTAATAAGGCAGAAGTTTGCAGGCTCACGGCAGGATCGTCAAAAGTTTTGCAGGTCTTAAAAAGAAATCAGACTCCCCCATTCCCGCCTCCCCCAAAATGTGCTTTTTAATCTATCTAAACTTGATTCAGCTCTAAAAAAACTAACTTTTTAAAAGATCCCTATCAGATTTGTAAAATAACAATTGTAGGACTTTCAGATGTGACCTCATATGCTTAATGCCTGTAAAAGCACATAGCAAAATGAAACCTAATTCTAATTTTTTTTTTTAAAGCATCTCACTACAGAGGGCGAAAGAAATAAATTTTGGCTTAAAACAGAAGGAAAACAGAACCAAACAGTGTTGGTTTTTTTAAAAACAAAATAGCTGTTATTTAGTCCCATCTTCATCCTTAGATGAATTGTGCAGGTTCCTTGGCAATAAACGGATGTTTTTTTTATTTCATTTCTATGCTACTGTTCTCTTCTGGATGAAATCAGGTACATAGGTGGAAATCAGCTGAAGACAAAGAGAGCAAGAGAGATACAGATCATGTTTGAAGGGTGTTAAAAAGGAAGCCAAACTTAGTAGCCCTTCCAGGAGGCTAGAGGGCAATGGTCTTTCAATGTTTTTTTCTTAAAATCTGGGATTGGATAGTCTTTGTTTATTTTTCTTAGTTTCTCCCTCATCCCCACAACCTTTAAGAGTGCCCTGGGTGCAAACAGAAATGATCCAAGTTGTTAACACAGCAGAGCCACACAGAGCATGTATGAATTTGTTCAAATGTTTGTTTCAATCTGAAGTTTGTAATTAGTCTCTAAAATAATTATGGATGTCCAACGTTTGGGCTTGCCTGGGCCGCACTGAGTGAAGAGGAATAGTCTGCATATAAAATATAAAATATATAGTTAATGTATATATATAACAAAGTTTATTTATTTTTTAAATATTTTTGGTTACTTTGAGGAGCTGCGTTACTAGCTGACCATGGTCATGGGCTGTGGGTTGGACACGCCTGCTCTAAATGAAATATCAGAGAATGTAATCTGGAAAAAAAATGGATGAACCTAAGTAACCAAGACAAAACAAAAAACAAAAACCCCCCCAACAAATTATTTTGTTAAATAATCTGCATTATTACTTACCTTGAATGAATTAAAAATAATGTTAGTCTTTAAATTACAATAAAATTAGATCAAATCACTCTAAAATAATGCCATTGCTGCCAAGGCGTTTAACAATTTTTCATTCCTTCACATTGAAATGATGCTCTTGCAGGAATTTCCAGAGGGATTTCACCCAGGCTTTGTGAAACCACACGCAAGGTTGAAGGATCAAGTTGTGTACTATTTGGCAAGACCTGATTGTTTGCAGTTACAACCCCCCTCCCTCAGCTCCTTCTTATGACTGAGTTTGTCATTTCCCCTCACGCAGACCTTCATTTCCTACTCCAGCTGTGTGAAAAGTTTGGTGAGAAGGTTTAGTATTCAGAATGCCTAAATTCGGGGATCCTTTTTGAGGAACCAACTTGATTAACTTTGCTGTTGTTTTGATCACCAATTGCATTCGGATATAAAAGTGAAATTCAGTCGAGAAATGACACTTGGTGCACCATTGTCTTTTACTTGAGGTGACAGATACAGTCAAGAACAAAAAAACCTCTCTGGTCTCCAAAACTATTTTTCATGACTTTCCTCTTGATTCCCAGTATTTATCCACCATTTGCTTGGTTTTACAGGTTTCAGATGATAAAGTTGGCACCTAGGTTGGTGGTCAGGTAGCACTTTGGTAATAAGAGCAGATGGCCAAAGAAGCACCTAGGAAAGAGTTCTCCCTCCTGAGAGAGAATGACATCTGTCAAAATACAGGCTGGGAATAGAGTTGGTGGCAAAGTTTAGCTTACAGGGCATTTTAAGGCTCGTTTGTGGAATACACATTAGCTTTGTAAATTTTTACTGCTCCTGATTTGAGGGGTCCTTGGTGCTCTCTGAGCTTACTTGTTTTCTTGCAGATGTTTCATTACCCAAACTAGGTAACATCAT
>JANHFT010002666.1:128964-139124 GCA_032467955.1 Pseudoxenodon macrops | reverse complement strand
ATGAGAAGCAAATGTCTTCCAAGAAAAACAAGAAAGTCCAGTTGCCTCTTAAAAAAAAGCACCTTTGGGATAACCATGACCTGGATGACTGAGAATCTCCATAGACATAAATAAATATACTACTACTATTCTGAAATGTACATCATAACAACAGTATATCTATTTTGCAGGACATGCTCCAGTTTGCAATTCTAAATACAATCAATAATGATAATTTATTAAATATATATTTGCCTATATTGAAAGATGAAAGACCGGCACTAGTTTGCAAACATAGATACAATTTAAGGTCTTATTTTCACTTTTAAAGCCATAAATAGTTTGGGCTTGGCAATATAATGGACAACATACTGTATCTCAGTGGGAATCAGTCTAGATCAGTGTTGGCGAACCTTTTTAGCACCAAGTGCTGAAATGGGGACACACACATGCGTGCCTGAAACTGGAAGACAAGCTGCCCAGAGCGTATTCGTGCTCTGGGAAGATGATCTTCCAGTTTCCGGCACGCACAAGCACACTGGCCATCTGGTGTTCCGGTTTATGGCATGCATGCGTGCGCAAAGAGTACCCACCTTGTGTGCATGCACATGCCGGAAACTGGACGATCATCTTCCCAGTGTGTGCACTACTCAGCTGCTCTTCCGGTTTCGGGTGCTCCTGTGTGCGTGAAGACGAGCTGGCTGGCACGTCGGAACCTGGAAGAGCAACGGGTGATGGCTCGCATGCCCGGAGAGATGGCTCTGTGTGCCACTTCCAGCATGGGTACCATAGGTTCTGTCAGCGTTCCAGATATCATCCCTGATCAAGTCAGACTCCAAGGCAAAGCATTCCTCAGAGTTCCAATTTATTAAGAGAGACATGTTGCCACATCTGCGGAAACCCAAATCTGAAGACTTCCAAGTTTCCACCCCTCAGTTGAAAGTTCAAGATCCTGCCCTCACACCCACAAGTCCATCACATGGTCCAATCTCTCTCTCTGCCATGCTGGCAGATGCCCCCACCTCATTCTGGTCTGGTGTGAAGACAAAGTATGACCTTGACTTACTAGAAAGAATATAAACATGGTTACATGTCTCCAACTCCGCACTATACCCCCTCCCATTTTTCCACAACAGAAAAATGCATAGTAGAATAGCTGAAAGTGTGGCAGGCCAAAACACAGGCCTGACAGTATGGTTAAGATAATATATAGTCCTTAAATCAAGCTGTCTTCATAGACCACAGTTTGAAATTGATTGTTTTGTTAGTAAGCTATGAAGATCTGCTATAGTCAGAGTTAGGTAAGAATGAAAGAGGAAACACTTGGTATTCTGACAGCCTCAGAAGAGGAAATGCATCAATCAAAGTTCATGAACTGGGAATATTTATACTGGTTTCTTGTCTAAGAACATGATGATCTGTTTTCCAATGGTTACTTACAGGGTGATTGGAGTGGCCAGGAAATTCCAATTTTACTAGCCCCCCTCCCTTGTCTTATTGTCAAGCCGTGATTTAAGTAGACTCACCCTATTTTTCTCATACAAGAAAAAAGGAGCTAGCTAGGCTAAACAGCTCATTTCCGCTCTCTTCCCCCCACCTCACTTTTCCTGAGCCTCTTAGAGAAGCAATAAAAATGTCAGTACAGTCATAAAAATGCTTAGAAAGCAAAGGAAGGTTGATAACAAGGAGAAGGGCTACTTGGAGGCAAGGAAAGCTGTGGGAAGCAAGGACAAGGGAGATAACAAAAGCAGAAACATCAGAGAGTAATCATTATTTTAACACACATTTTCTGTATTCTTAGTAAGACCACTATTTTTCTAGTCCCAGCTTGGTTATGTCACAATTTCAGACTTCATGGATTACATGTATAAATTGATTTGCATATATACTTTGATAAACTTATGCAACAGGGTTGCCACATTTTAGATCTGCTATGCAACCTCTGTACCCAATAAATGCAGGTTGTTGATAGGCATTCTGGTCTCTCTTATTAAGCAAAGTCATGAAGGAGAAATTCCTTCTATAATTTGGTATAAATAAATAAAAAAGACAAGCATGGGTGGCTGGAAGTTGAAGTCCACCTTAAAGTAGCTGAGATTGAGAAACTCTGATCTATGGTGATGCAGTTTTGGTATGACTCCCTAGCCATTCATATTTCACAAATTGTATGCCTGCACTTGAGTCACTCATGAATTCCAGTTTCTGTTTGCAGGAAACATTGATTTGCAACATCTATATTTTGAATGAGAGCAGAGTTTTTCAAAACCGCATTTTGCAGAATCCTAGGACTTTTTTTTTTAAATGTTCAATAAAGACCATTTTAAATGAAGCCCATTCTCTTTCACTATAGCTTTGTTCTTATCCAAGGTTCTGGGATTTTTTTTTTCTTTTTAAACTAACAGACCCCATGGCCTGAAAATGCTTGAAAATGCTCATTCTAAGCAGTTGAGGAAGCTTTTGGTAGCCCTTGGCAAAATTGATGCACAAACAGCAGCAGCTCTGCTTCCCCCCTTTTATGTGAACGACCAGGTTCTGCCTCAATACATGAATTTGACTTCATCTCCAGCAGGACCTTTTGTGTCCTAAACTCATCAGAGTTCTAAAATTGTACCCAGATCCACTTGTTGAGTTTTTAGATGAACGTTTCAAGCAAGGTGGCAGTCCTGAAGATGCTCCCAAAATTGCTTGAAGGAAGACAGCCTTCAACTCAGGGTTTCATCAAGGGGTTTTAAAGGTGTGATTCTTCCTTCCGTTCTGATACCTTTGGAGAAGTTGGAAGCTGGAAATGGCTGCTTCAATTGCAACTGCCAGCTCCTCTCCCCACCAACTTCTGTTGACAAGTGTTCTTCTATTAAACACAATCATATAGGATAAATTTCTTCTAAATTATATCACAAAATAGCAGCCAACAGAACATTAGAGAAGAGCAAAGATAGTCAGGACAGAGCATCTCTGGGTCAGCTGTTCTACGTACATGAGCAAAAGTTTGGTTCTACTATCAATCAGAATAGAGCTGGGACTTTGTCTAGTCCAACCTCCAGCTCAAGCAGGAGACCTTATACCATTTAAGACAGGTCCAGTCTTTTCTTAAAAACCTCCAGTGATGAAGCTGTTCCATTGATTAATTGTTGAGAAGTTTCTCCTTAATTCCAGGTTGCTTTTTTCCTTGATTAGTTTCCATCCATTGTTAAAAATCATTGATGAGGAAAAGATCACTTTTAACCTCCATGACTGAAATTCCTGTACTTATATCAGTCAATATAGTTCACTCTTCTCAGTGTTTTCTTAATGAGATCAGCTTCTTAGGCCACAATTTCCAACAGGGAATTAACATCGGGTGAGGAATATCAATTCTTCTGCTTTGTTTTTAAACCTCAAAATCTCACTTCTCCAACAACGCACATGCTTCCCTATGGGGGGAAATATACTGTACGAGAATCTGTCCAATTCGTATCACTGAAAAGTTCAAGGCGGAAATCAAATCAATGAAGAAGCAGCAGTTATGATGTGCCTTCTATGACTGACTGTTCATTTTGCTAATTTTCGGTTTGATACTTCATTTTGTTAAATTTAAATATCAGGCAGTTTGCAGCTAAATTGGTTTGTTTAATTCCATGTCAACGTATATCATTTCAATATTAAACTTACAGGCTAATTTGCATGATTATATATAATTTAAATATGTAACTTATAAGCTAATTTACATAATTCATACCAGAATACCAAGTGGCCCCAGATACATGGAAATTGGTCATAGTCTTTCTCTACAATTACATACTTGGAACATCCTCCCTGCTCTAGCTTTGTAATTCTGCTGCTCTATAGGAATGTCCTTCCAAGAGAACTTGAAATTAGGCACCTGTAGGATTTTCCTTCCACTGATAATAGCTTGCATGAAAAAGATTTGACCTGTGAACTTCCTGATGTGTACTTTAAAATGCCATCTATCATTATTTTGCTTTCATGCAGAGTAAAGGGTTTACAAGTTGAAAACAGATGCATAAACAGTAGCTAGTGTAAATTATCTGCAATGATTTTCTGCAGTCTGAATTTTGTGAGTAATTTTCTAGCAGTCATTTATTTAAAACATTTATGTGCTGCCTTTCCATTCATCATAATCCTCATGTTATCTGACACTCCACTACAATAACCTACGACCCAAATGGCAGAAGATGTCAGCTGTAACTTCATTTGAAGAATTCAATTCAATCATTTTAAATTCACGTTGAACAGGATAGAATGATGAACAAGAATTAAGAGGCCAGATCTTTTAACTGCAGCTTTAAAAAATTTTTTATCTTAACAGTGGTGTCCTATTTTTATAAAAAGGACAAAAAAAACTGAACAAGATAAAATAATAATAATATATTGACATTATACAAAAGAGTAGGGCTTGAAAGTCCATGTACTTTAAAGGACCCAGTACTTTAAAAAGAATATTAAATTTGTCTTGTTTACTGGAGTCAAAGATTTGCTTAATGAACCTTTGCCTATCCACTCCTAACCCCCACCATTCAGAGATAATTCAACTACCCATAACAGACAAGCTGCAGAGGCATGATTCCATTAGCAAATTCTACGGTACTTCTTGGGTTCTAAATAAGAATTATGGGCAATCTTCTTACTACTTGATTCAGCAGTGCATTCATGTTCAATTTTCCAGAAATGCGGTTCCAGTTTTTTTTTTTTAGTTCTCAACTTTTCAGTGTGGAGAATATATTTAAGGGAATGTAGCACTGATTTGCACTGTACTGTATTAGTCATAGTGTGAACCAGGCAATCACTTACTAAAGGACAGCTTAGTCCTTAGAGTAAGAGATAAATTTATGATATTGATAACTGCTGAAAAGAATACCTGAAGCCACTCTTTTGTATCTTTTTTTCCTTTTCTATTTTTTTCTTTTTGCACTTTTACCTTTTTCTTATTGTGTTACATATAATATATATGATGCAATATATTATTTAGAGAGAGAACAACTTGTGCATGTAATGAAAGCCGAGTTGCCTGTTTCCTGCAGCAAATTTGGGGTGTCACAACTTGTAAATTGTCTGGCATTAATTTATTGATTTTATTTGTCAGAGAGCAGGAAAGTAGTGGATTTTTTTGCCTCAAGTTCAAAAATAAACCTGGGTTTGTATGGGAAGTTGGGGAACCACTGACTACTGTGCTTCTGGAATTTAAAAAATCCTAGGCCAAACCTTATGGGTACTTGTAATAGTCTGATAGGCATTTTTATTTCCTTAGTTCCTTGATGAGTTACAAATCCAATTGGTACAGACAAATACCCATACTGGCATATGAAATACTGTTGGCACTAGCTGTGTTCACACAACCCATAAGCCTTTATAGTATTTTAAGAGAGGTGCTATAAGCTACCATATTGCTCTTCCATTTGCAATGTACCGGTACTTCTCCAATTTTGGTGATAGCTTTCAATTGTATTCTTGCTTTGTTTATTGATTTGGTAGTAGGGAAATCCAGGGATATTCATTTATTTTTCTCTTTCCAGGCTGGGTCCCAGTTGGTATTTAATTTGGGATTCTCAATTTGATCATTTTTATAGTTTCTTGGATAGGTTGTTTTTCTTAATGCGTAAGTTATGCTTCCAGGAGAAGGGATTGTTTATTGGCAATTCCTGGGGCTGAGGAAATACCGTAGTGCAGTGTTTCTCAGCTGCAGCAATTTTAAGGTGTGTGG
This sequence comes from Pseudoxenodon macrops, assembly GCA_032467955.1. Lineage (NCBI taxonomy): Eukaryota > Metazoa > Chordata > Lepidosauria > Squamata > Pseudoxenodontidae > Pseudoxenodon > Pseudoxenodon macrops. Next base: position 133,447 of record JANHFT010002666.1, on the reverse strand, counting down.
ACGTCAACATCCAGAATTCCCCAGTCAGCATGCTGTCTGGGGAATTCTGGGAACTGAAGTCCACACATCTTAAAAGTTGCTGAGGTTTAGCAATACTGCTAGAGAGGGACTGATGCTGATGGCTTTTCAAGGAGACAAGAGGGTAACGCAAGCTATGCTGCTTCTACATATGGTTACAAAAATAAATATGTCTATTAGATGGCCTCAATGAGTTAAATTTCCAGTACAATATTGCTGCCAACCAGGGGCTGTCAAGAGTTTTGTATCCCAAATCTGGTGGAAATATTAAAGGAACAGAAACCCTTTTCTTTGCATCTGCTTACAGTTAACTGTGATTATGCTATGTTTATCTGAAAAGCTTCTTGTTTAGATATCGGCATTTCCTTCAAGAGAACCAAAGTTGTCAAGCTATTATGGATACATTTAGGCATAGCAGAAATCCACCTGTGACTGACACCTACTAAGGTACTTACCTTGAATACAACTCTGCAGCAATAGAATTTGTGGCTACTTTGCAAATAGAAATGTCATTTCTGCAAAAATGCAGTAACATTAAGGTAGATCCACACAATACTTTTATTGCTCTGCAAGGATTTATATGTAAAAAGAGCAGCATCTTTCAAAACAAATAATTTGGGGAACAATTTTGATAAAAGAAGCAGTGTGTTGAAAGTAAACTGAACTGAAAGCTATTTCTGTGAGATTTATTATTATTTTTTTAAAATAGACCAATTCTTTCCAGGAAGCCAGATGGACTATCATGACACGACTAATGCTATTTGTACATTTATTTTGCACAGTAAGAACAAGTGTGGTATAATGGTTAAAGTGTCAGATGCGGAAACTCTGATTCAAGCCAACCTCAACTATGCAGTTTACTGGATGTTTTGAGTACTTGGGACTCTTAAATTTGTAAAATTTAAATATAGTTAATGACATAAAGACTTAAAAATATGTAAGATATTTGTTTACAATTTTTGTTTATAATTGTTCTGCCTATTTTGCAATTTGCCTGTATGCACTTCAAAGCACATTTAAAACATGCAAAATATACATTAAATTATGAAATGAGGCCGATTTAATACATAAAATAAATTATGAGGCATATAATTCATGGTAGAATACCCTGTCTTTAATCACTTATGAATGGTTCATTAGAAAACAGATTTATTATTTAAAATGCCTCACATTTTAGAGATTTTTCAGAAATTTAAAATAGAAAATCCTTATCTATTATTATTTTATTATTTTTAAATATCTGCCACACAAATATTTGTGTAGCTAATAGCTAAGCTCTGTATCTAAACTTAATAGTAGTATTCTAGATGTGCATCTGTTGAAATGTAAATGGTATAGTATATAGAATTTTCCCCATAATGAAGAATTAATGATTCAGCAAAACTTGCCAAGCTGCTTTATGTTTAGATCTCCCTCATCCTTTAAAAAGCACCTTTGTTCCTCTGGATCATAACAATACATATATTGAAATATAATTTCTAATAAATTTGTAATTAAATCTATATATGGTGTATCTGAAATACCTACTCAACTTTAATTCCTAATATTTATTATCTAATTAAAATTAATATAATTAATATTATCTAACATTGAAATTAAATTTCTAATATCTATTCTAAGGAATAGAATAGATTCTAGGAAAGATATTAATCCTCATTGCTATCTTTTTAACATATTTTAGTTTTGAAAATAAAAATATTTTGTAGATTTTGGGAGCATTACATTAAAAACTCATCTTCCCATATGAAACATATTCATATTGTGTGACTGCATAAGAAATAAGCCAATGTCAAATATTTAAAATGCTTGTTCGCAAGAATTACATTGTTGAAACTTTGAAGTCTTCAGCATGACATCAATGGGCATCACAGAGGCTACTACATTTCCTTTAGTACACAGTATGCTTATTTCCTCCTTTTATTTGGATGTTTAAATACATTATTTTTAACTGGGATGCTGTCATGTTGAAAATGAAGTGCACAATTTCAGAACCATCTTTATTTCCAAGAATAATTCTGGGTTCCCTAAGGGCTCCAAAATCTTTCTAAAAATTAAAAATAATTGTTTCAATCAAATACTTCTGCATGATAAATGTTACTCTATATTAACCGCTTTATTTTGCCATACTTGACATTTTTTCTATTGATATATTCTCTTCCTTAGAATATCATGCATATGTCTTCTGGACAGAGGTATTCTGTTAGGTTGCATGATTTGGCATTAGGAGCTCAGACCAGCACTATACTGAAGTCTAGGACCACAAGGCTCATTTGTTTTCTGTGGAACGGAGTTAAAAAGTAAGACCAGGAGCATTTTATTGGATTAGGCCTCAGATTTCCATCTCAGCTTTATACTTAAAATTTGATTATATTACTTCATGTTTTCACTCCAGAAAATGTGCTTTGATTTCAGTCCCAGTATTTGTGAATGGAGCAGCTCTTCCACTGCAGCCATTTTGTGCTATCTATAGCACATAGCCAAAATTTCACTGACTCCAAAGAGGCAATGATCTAACATGTTAATAGGACATTGACAAAACAGTATTGATGGGGCTGGGGAATCAAATCTATTCAGTTGTTTGCAAATTAATCCTGATTTCAACATTTCTATTTACCTTCACCGGTTTAACCCACCAAATTACAAGGCTATTTATATATGTATATAAAATATAAAAACAGATATACCCCACTCTTCCTCTTTATTTGCTGCAACATCTGATAATTTAAAAAGACAACTTTCACCAGCTCTGATTCCCAAGTAGAGACAGTATGGATTTAACCAACAATCAATATATACTCAACTCTTGTCCACATACTATTAAAGATGCATACACCCATACAACATTGAGTCCTCCCACCTCCATTATACCATTACAATTTCTACATCGAATTACCGGTAATCATATTTAAAGAAAGACTGGCCAACACCTACTTTACAAACTGCATCTGAAGCTAATATTCAAGTTTGTATGCCAGGGAAAGACTGTGTAAAATTATTTTAAGTCTTTTGAACAGATTACTCATTGTTTTCTCTTCCTATAGGAACCCCCCCCCCCCAACCTTCTTGATTCTCCTCAGCTTTTGCTCTCTTCTTTCCAGCCTTGTTTCCCCACTAGAAAACAGTTGGCAGTTTAGGCGATATTTTACTATCACTACTGCATCCAACTTGCTCCTTGTCTCTTCGCATTGCACAAAAGCACGTGAGCCACCACATTTCCCACATAGCACACGTCTGCTACATACTGCAGCAGGTACCGTGTATCCAAACTTTTGACATGAAATGGACTAGGTACGTGGTCTCCACTGAAACCCTTCTGACACCCCCATGCCCGCCCCTTGTTTGAAGGGACAGCCGGGTTGCAGTGACAGGAGACGCAGCGCCCTTGCTTTTTATTAATCAAAATCTTGTAGTTCCCCGTCAAGGAGTTTTTTGTACCCTCATTCTGTCACTTCTAATGGGACCCTCCGCCCTCTGTGACCCCTCCCAAGAACAGAAACGACGGGTATTTGTTCCGACGACCCAGCAAATCTATTCGCCTCTTCCGAACTTTATTTTCCACCCAAGACTTGCCTGTAACCTACATTTGGGCGGTTGGGGTTGACACAGTTAGTTGTTGGGTTATTAAAAAGGAAGCCCCCGTTTGGATGTTGGTCGCATTGTTAGCCGCCTAGAGTGGTGCAGTAGCAGCTGGCTCTGCATGTTGAGTAAATCCCATTATGCTTATAGGGCTGGATTCTCCTGAAAGCGTGTTTCAGGTTGTACAGCTTTGCAACGTTGGCGAGCGCAGGAAGATACGGCGCACTACGCATTTCGGCTCCACCTCCAGCCCGATCCTCAAACAACTGAGGCTCGGAAACTGGTCTGCTTTGCGTGTTGCCCTCCAGGACTTTTATTGCCACTCACAATCTTCCATCCAGCAAATCCCCTTTCCTCTTTCCCCAGGAAGGCTCACTCCTCTCTTCCCTTAGCCAAAAGCTTCAGCCCCGAGAACTTTCCATTCACCGCGAGAAGCCCTCCAGTCGCGGCGCGCGTACTGCGCCAGCGCCGGTTTTCCCCAAGACTCAAGGCGGCCTCAACCGCCTACCAGATAACACTCCCGCCCGCGACCGCATCCGCACGGACTCCTCAATAGAGGGCGCACGGCTCCCGAGCCAGACTGTGCATGCCCGAGTGACGCATTGCAGGTACGAAGCCACCAATCAGAGGAGCCTGTTCGTTGTTCACTCACTCACACGTTTTCCTTCGTCCATCTTCTTTCGCCGAGCTAAAAAGTCCCTCGTTAATAAATAAATAAATAAATAAACCGTACTCGACAATTTTAGTTTTAGAGAGCTACTCTGTTACCATTCCTTTTTTTTATCTTTAAGGAAAGGAACCAATTCGTATGTCTGATGCAAAAAAAAAAAAAAATTCGTGGAGAAGGGACGGAATACATAGCGGGAGCGACGGTTGATACGCTAGTTGC
>JANHFT010002666.1:111845-128864 GCA_032467955.1 Pseudoxenodon macrops | reverse complement strand
GTATCCTGTACCTTCCTGGTCTCGAGTCCTTCTTGGCCTTCGTTGGTAGTGGCTACTTCCTGGTCACTGCTGCAACACCTCTATGGCCAAGGTCACATGGAATTTTCCTGCCTGGCCTCTGTCCAAGTGCCCCATGGTCGTGTTGTAGATCCCCCGGCTGTCCTGGTGTGGGGAGTCATCTCTCTTCCCCTCTGCCTGGGTCCCTTTGTTGTCTGGGCTGTTATGGGTCGGCCTGGTGGGGGTTTGGGAGGGTGGCTCTGCACATTTCTGGCATCTGCGGCAGATGGCATCCTTAAAGTTGCAGAATGCCCGGGTGTGAGAACTCTAGGCTGAGAAGGTGATAGAAGACTGTTCGCAGGTGCCACATCCTCTCTTCACCAGAGTTGAGATAAGGCAGATGGCCCCAGGCACATTCCTCCCCCCTCCCACACTCCAAGGGTTACATCACAGCAATAGAAAAGCAAAGTGAAAGGGACACATCACAACCAATTGTCAATGTCCTGATAGGAATCTATGGGGCCTGACAGATAAGGAAGCCGGAGAGCTATGGTTTTTTTAAATTACTAGATTCACTCTTGTCTGAGCTCTAACTGAGCTCCTTGGATGATGAGGGATCCAAGATTCAGTCTCAGAGAAAAGTAACCCAGGTAAGGAAAGGTATTACTTGCTCTACTGGATTACCATCAACTAGGCATCTATGGCTATGATGTGGTTTTCCAAAGACCATAACTTTTCAATTTGATTTATTAATAATCAGACAATTATTAATACAGTAGGCTGCATGTTTTCTTAACAGCCAACAAGACCCAAATTATGACTATGATAACAATATCAGATTATCAGTGTAAATCAGTGTGTTTTGATATATATTTATAACCATTGACATGTATACAGGATCCTTCATTAGTCCGAGTAAGTCATTCATATCTATACTGAATCACAAGGGTTCAAATATGCATTTTTCCCTTCCCCCTTGGTAAGCATGGCTTCTCATGGCTCCTTTGAGCCCAAACCTCCCTCTCAAACAAGGGCTTGGATCAGGGCCAACAGGCTGAGCTCCATTTTGAGGGCAATCAATTTCCTCCATCCTATTTCTCTGTTTATTGAGTCAAATGCTGCACTGACATCTAGGAAGCCAGCAAGCCTTGTTTTACCTCACTGATATAGATTAGATATTTCAAGACAAATTTGTTGCCAATATTAGATTATTAATTTATGCATTATTTCTTATAAAATCTATATAGCTTTTAACTCTTCCTAAAACATTCTGGTTCTTCTGCAAGGAATGTATTTTTCAAGTTTAACTCAGAAGATCATGGCATAAATTTTAGCCACAATATCTGCTAGTTTGTTTGGTCTATAATTGCTAGAATCCTTTTTATTCCACATTCTAGTTCTGATCAGTTAAATAGTTGGTAGAATGTCTTCTCCAGGCAATGTATTGCTTGCATTTCAGGACTTTTATTATTAATCTCATAATGGGGTAAAATATTGGCATGTTTGCTAATATGGAGAAAAGCAGCTCTTCCCCCCCCCCTTGTTTCAAGTTTTTTATTTTGTTTTATATATACAGTATGTATCAATGTGTGAACAGTGTGGCACCTGGGTGTCATGCATTCTAATACAAATAAAACTAGTAGAATTAATCATAGTTATTACATTCAACATATATTTCTAATGATAATACACATACTAAGTTATAGCCTATCATTATTTAATTATTCCATGTTTTGTTTCGTTATTGCTTTTATTTTATTATGTAAAAATGTATACACTAATAGTCCCCCTTTCTCTTATTTCTATCTCTTATTCTAACTTTTAATCATGTCATCCTTTTATTAAAAGAAGTTTTCTTTCTATCCTACCTAACTTCTAGTCTAGTCATGTCACCTACCTAAAAAAGAAAGGAAACAGAGAAAAATTAAAAACAAATCATAATAACAGCAAAAAAGAGAAATCATCTATCCATCATCTCTTGCCCACTTCAGTACTTTAATTGCTATGCTTTTTTTGACTTGCCTCCCATACTCCTCTCTTGGATCTTTATCTCTGTCTGCATCTACTGCTTGGCTATTCAATCTAAGTATTTCTCCCATTTCTACCCTGTTCCACTGCCTAGTTTCCAAAATTTCTGCCCAAGGCCCTATCTCCTTTTCAAAAGTATCTTCCTGTGTCTCCAATTTTCTTTTCAACTCTCTTAAAATATTTTTCTCCTGGTTTAATTCATCATTCACTGTTATTTTCATTGTTATCTTGTCCTTGTCTTCTTTTGTTCGCTGGTTCTTTGGTTCAATCTTTTCCTCCATTTCTTCTGTTGGCTCCTCCTTTTCCTGAGTGCCTTGGTCTTTACTCATCATCCCTCTTACAGTGTTTTTCATATTTTCCATAATCTCCTTAAATCCTTTCTCCATGATGTCCTTTGTGTTTTGAAAAAGCAACGTCATCTCCTTCAAAGTTCCACTCATTTCTTCCTTATAAAACATCTTATTTTGTTTTTAAAAATCCAACTTTTGTCCAGTAGTCCAAGAACCATTTATTCAGTCCTAAAGTTGCCCTTCAAGGAGTACACTAATCACACTTCTTTATATCCCATAGGTAAATAGTCAGTTCCATTTAAATATCAAAAACCTCTGTAACCTCTGTAAACGTCCCCTTTACAGATTCAATCTTCTAGCATAACATTCAGAGTGTCAGATCACGAAGCCATCTTTTGCATTGGGCCTTCAGGCCTGCCACAGGAGGGATTGTATGGAGTAGGGGTGATATATAGTCATAATAACATTCCTTTCTCAGAGATTCGAGGACATCTTGCCCTGCACCTGGAAGGCTGGAACTGGGAGGCATCTCCAGTTGGGATGGTGCTATGTGATGGGCTTGTGAGTGTGGGGCAGGGATTTGAACTTTCCTTTGGGTGGGGAAAACCTGGAAACTTTCAGATTTGGGTTTTCCCAGAAGTGCCAATATGACATCTCTAATAAAATGTAGTTTTGAGGAAATTCAAGCCTCGGAGTTTTCTTTCATTGAGGGTGTTACTTGGAACCCTGACATTAACCTGAATCTTGGGAAATTGGGAGGGGGGGATTGACACAGGGGTCCCATTAATTAAATAACTTCCTTGTTTTTGTATTTGAGTCTCCAGTAGTCATGGGGTAGTTAGGTATAATCCAGTAAATATTTTCATGGTCCTTCATATAACTATTCCCAGACTTGTAGATTTTCCTTTCGTCAGCAGGTGATGCTCTCAACTTAACTTTCAGTGTTGCCACTGAATTAGTTAGTTAATCATCATTTTAGTTATAAAATGATCATTATAGAAGCAGGATAAGAAAATGATTCCAGGATTTTAAAATGCCACGTCTTCCCAGTTTAAGAGTCCAATTTTCTATATATTTAACTTTTTATTATTTTTCTCTCTGCATCTTTCCCTTCCAGTCTGGTATTTTCTCAGACTGTTTAAACACCACTTAAACAAATAATTCTGAGCAAATAGTTCTAAATTATTCCTTGGGGTTAAGTTTTAAGCAAAAAAGAATTCTCTCCCCCAGTTCACCTACTTCGTTCCAGCATCAGTTTTAGTTGTTTAACAGTTCTCCCAGCTTTGTGGCAGCCATCTTTAGGCTGCCTCTTCTCCTCACCATGACTGAGAGGGAAAAAGAACCCCAGGTCAAAGAGGAGAGCTTCGACTCTCGGCAACCACACAGGGCACCCCTCTTTGCTTCACTGCCCCTACTGGGCGGCTTTTGCTCCTTTTGGAGCCTACCGATGGAGGAAACTCGGCATGGGAGCATGGAGACGTGCACCACATGTCCGATCTTGCCATGACATGAACTGGAAATCCTGAGAAAAGCTGTTGAATTCCATGGAGGAGACATGATTGCATCTATTGCTCACCCACCACCACCACCCACCACTCCCTTTACCAGATGTAGAAAAATACACACAAACCTGTGGGACTTTGTAGGTGTCTCCTAAGGTTGACATCTGGATGGAAATGTCCCTCTCGGCTCCATCAAGAAGAGCCAGAAGGTTGGAGAAGGCGCGGATGGATTTGAGAAAGCGGTGAGGTGGTTTATGAGGCGCTGCCGGCAGGCGTGCTTCGTTCAGTGTGAGGTGAATCGCCGAGGCGTTTGGGTTTTAGGAGCTGAAGAGGCAGCAGACGGCGCGCCACTCCTGCCTTCTGTGCCGAACAAGGCGGCACCAGTCGTGATCCTTAGCCTGCAGTAATCGCCGCCAGGCCCGGCAAAAGCCAAAATGGTTAGCAAATGGCTAGGGAGGGCGAGAATCGGTCGGCGGGAAGTGGGGCGATTTGGCGTGATCGCGGTGGTTAGCAGCAGAACGAGGAATGGATTGCTTTAAATGTCGCTTTTTAAATCTAGTGGGGCGATGCGGGCACCCGGATAGGCATCGTGTGTGTTGGGGGTGGTGGTGGTGATCGATCCTATGAGAGGACAGTCGATACATTTGAGACCAGTTGAGAAAGAGAGCGCGCTGAAGTCCCGAGTTCCTCGCGCGCTTGTGTCAACGTCCTCCTCCTTCGACTTCAGATTCAAACGGACGCTGACTGCTTTTCTCGGCGCCATGCTGGGAGCGGAGCTGGGGAGGGGGGGAAGGAACAGAAGGTCTGTGGTAACTCTTCCCTTGTTAGATTCGTTTAAGGAAGGGGGTGTCCTGAGAACACCGTTTGCGGGGCGGGGGGGTGGGGGAAGGGCGGGTAAAATTCCGTTGCTGTAGCAACCGAGTTGTCGCCGCTGCTCGTGCAACATTTGAGGCGTCGCGGGTGGGAGGCGGGAGTTATCAGAAATGTGACGGCGCCCCGGCTTGGTGTGTGTGTGTTTTTTTGGTGGCGCAGGGTGGAAATCGGGAGCACTTTGTATTTGCAGATGATGTTTGGGGAGAAAGTAAGCCGGAAAATCGGCTTTGCAAAAAACACACCTGAAGCTTAAACCGCTTTGCGGTTTTTTTTTTTAAGAGTTGCAAAGTTTCTGCTTTCCCTGAAAAGTAAGACTCGTTACTTTAAAAAGGTGCAGTCGTGCCATGGGGGAAAATCTAATGGGTTAAAGCGTGCAGCTACATTGGAATATGTGTGTGTGTGTGTGTGTGTGTGTAGAGAGACGGTTTTCTTCTTACTGCAGGAATTGCAAGAAGCTAAAATCGGAATCTCAATCAAAACTGGGGGGGAAATCTTGTAACATTTCTGTGCAGACTTTTTGGGATAGGATGTTGAATACGAGTGCATTATGCTCTGCTTCACTTGGGATTCTAGTTAACCTAAGTGGAGCCGTATTAAGGAATTTTGAGGAATGTTAAGTATGAGAAGTAACCACCAAAAAGTTGTAGGATTTGGATATAGGCACTTAATCAGGAAAGAAAATACAGTAATCTAAGGGATACCTTTAAAGTCATACTGCTAAGCTGCTGCTATTTTACTGTACCTTCCATTCCAAAAAGATTTGATTGTACTTAATATATTTTAACAAGTAATATGCTTAACCAGTAATATAGTTTCATACCTATAAGAAATGCTTGAAATTTGAAAAGACTGGGAAATAAGCAAGAAAATCCTAGTGCTAAATTTGAGTTCTGCTGGATGTTGAAATAAATGTGGATTTTGTGCTCACTCCACCTTTCAAAGTGAATTTTCTCTTGAGTGGAAATAGTTGAGATGACTGGTTTTTTTCTTTTTGATTAATGATACTAAATGATTTGTTTTGATTCTAAAGCTGAATGAAAGTTTATCCAGGACAACAAACTTCTCAGTGGCCATAAAAAGTATAGAACCTCAGAGCACAGGATAAATTTAGATGTTCTTAACATCAGTACCAGAGGATTCTAATTTCTACATCCTCAGCAGCTAGACAGAGCCAATCACTTCATTTTCTGTTACCCTGCAGAACATTTCAAGTTTACCATTATAAATATTTATGAATTTAAAACAATCTTTTGTATTCTGAAGGTAAATCTTTGTACTGTATAATTTTTTCACTGAAATAATGGAGTATGAAGAAACTGAAGAATCTCAGGAATGCAGATGATTTTCTAAGCAACTTGCAAACATTTGTGCAAGTAACCTATATACAGATTTCTGCTTTTGCTACATGACCTCAATGGTAATTGCTCTTCAGAATGGCCCCCATAAGATGTGATAGATTGCTATAAAGCAATGCTTAGAATATAAATATTTGGCTGGAGTTTGGAAAAATCCCAGCTACCAGATCACATAGGCTAAAAACATGTTATGTTAACATGTAGGAATTTAGCTTCCTTATCTGTAGAAGGGTTTATTTCTAGAGATTAAAAATATTAAAACCATTCTGTACTGATTCCATATTTATGACACTTTGCATCTTAATTTAAATATGAGTTAAGTGGCCAATTGAAGACTCCATATTGAAGAATTCTTAAAATGGAGTGAATAAACAATGTGCATTCAAGTTAGAACTATTAGCTGTGTGTATACACACACACACTTTATACATTTTATCATGGATACGAGGATTTTTTGAAAGCATAAAATTATATTACAGGGATGCTTTATTTCATTTTCCATGACAACTGTAAGATATGTTCTTTCCCCATGGGATTTTGAATTTAAGAGGCTTTAGCCTGTTTTTGACCTTTTTAGAATTGCTGAAATTGAGTATTTTCTATTATAGAATTATTTATGTTGCTCTCAGTTTTGGGGATATTTTAGATGAAATTTCAGATTGTTGCTTTGTGTTCTAGGGAGAAATCAAGATCTCAACAGAGTTTCACCTGGGAATCTAGAATTTGTCATGACTTCTAGGCCATAGTGCAGTTATGCCTCTGTAGAAGGTCACAAGTGATTCTTTCCAGCAATGAAGAATGAAGTACTTGGTTTAAAAGGCAGATTTGAGTAATTGATAGTAAAAGCTGAATAATTCACTTCTAATGTCTGTTAAAGCAGTTTTTGCTTGTTATATATTGATAGAGCTATTCTTGAATAGATATCTAACATCAGTTTTACAATTTATATTGTTTTTCATATGCCCAGTCCATTATACAACTTTGTTGAAGAACCCACTGTCAGAATGCATATTTTTCAGTTAAACGTTTTTACATTGCCTATGATATTTGATACCATGCAGTTGTGTTATGCTTACATATTACATTTAGACATCTTCGCTTTAATTAATAAAGCTTTATTTTTATCCCATCTTTACTTTTAGGAGTAACTCAAGGCAGTAAACATATTTAATATCTTTTCCTCCGACTATTGCTCTATTACAATCCTTTTTTTTAAATGAAAAGGATGACAAAAGAGTCAAAGAATAGACTCATTTTAATTGTGCATCTAGAAATTTCTGTTTTCTAGAATTCAAGAACTGGTAGATGATAAATTATTTAGGGAAGGGAAAGAAGTTTTAATTCCGGACCATTGATGAATTGTAGTTGCTGTCATTAGATTAAGTTTCTTGAAAAGCACTTTTCCATTGGAGAAATTAAGGACAGCATATTTTAAATTATACAATATGATTTTATTTTTCTTTAATTGTTGTATCCTCAAATCTCCTTGGAAGAGAAGAGTCTTCCAACTCATAGAATACATTTGTGGGTGGTTGGGGATGTAAAAAGCTTCTACTGCAGAATGTGGTTCTATCAATTGACAGCCACAGCTGGATATCAACTACCCATAGAAATTTTATGGGCCTTCAGGAGATGCCCTACTAAAGCTATGTTAAGTGAGGTGATGGCGGTGATGATACTGTACAGCACTTAAGAGTTTTTCCCCAGCTGTTTTACTTACTAGCATAACTTCTTTCACTTGTCTGCCCCCTTTAATTCAATAAGTATGGGTAAATGGGTAGTTTGATATCTGGTATGGCTGTAGAAAACGTTTTGAAGGTTTGCAGCAGCTGCATCTTTCCGAAGATTCTGTTTTAAAGGCTTCTTCAACTTAAGTGAATCTGCATTCATTCTTGTTCAGAGTTTCTACTGGTACTTCTGACAAAGTTGCTGTTTGTGCACATGTATGTGGAAACTACCTTATAAAACCCTTAAAGTGCTTAAGCCTTCCAGAGAATGCTGTTACCTGTTTTGAGGAAGAGCCCTTTTACAATCTTTGTATAACTTTACTTAATAAACAATTATTTATATTGCAGTTTTTAAAGCCTTAATATGTGTAATAACTATTTGTGGGAATTACAATTGAAAACTTCAGAAATATATCCAATTGCCTAACTGTATAATTTCAGCTCAGACCTGAGCTGTACCAGGGCGTGGATAAAATGACCAGTGTAGTCAGCTATATATAGTGCTCCCAAGATTTGAAAAAGCTGTTTCTATTTTATGTCATTAGAATACCTAACTATTAAATCCAAAAGGATGGCACTATTAATTTACTGCTTAATCATAATAATAGAGATTACACAAAATAAAAAGTTGTAGGTAAAATATATAAACACAATAACTAGATCAACATGTTAAATACAGCTTTATATAGAAGCATGATAGAGTCAGTATAGTGGCACAGTGCTTTTAATTCATGAAGTTACTACATTTTCCCTTCCTACTTCTGATTTCCATATTTTCTTTTGTTCTGCACATCCTGTAACTCAATATCTTTTTCTAAAGTCTTTTAATAAAGTAAAACCTGTTCAGATTCCATAAATCCTTATTTGTTGGAAGACTCAAAATATGAGCTTTTAGGAGATATCTTTGTTCTGCATTATTAAGAAAGAATGAACATGTGAATTAAAATTTCTCAACTTCAGTTGAAGTTTGCAAAAACATAAGTTATTAGTCCTTAAAGATAAGATTGATCTTCGGTTCAAGTAGATATGATTAAAACAATCACATTTCATTGATGTTCCAATCTCACTTATTATTTTCTGTCTCTATCCAATTCAGAAAACATTCTGAGAATCCTAAAAGTCATTTTCTACTTGCTTTCCCAGGCCTTAATGTTTAAAATTTTCCATATTGATTTGCCCATTAGAGAACATTTGGAATCTACATTTCAGTCCTTATATGATATAGTGAAATGAAATGTAATGCATGTCTTGTATATTAGGCATATTATTTGTCATTTTAAGTAGGATTTGAATATACTGAACTGTTTATAAAGAAAAATTACAGCCAGACTCTGTTGTCAGCCATTAGTTTAACAAACAAGCTCCCAACTGACTGTTTAGATTTTTTTTCAAAACTTGAGCTGACATTTGCTGGAGGGTTTTATTTTTGTATACTGAAAAGTTTAGGCAATACATGTGTAAGTTGATAGTCTCTAAAGATGCTATGGTAAAGTTACATACTTGAAGAAGGCGGAGTTGTTTAAAATTCAATATATATTGGCTAATGTTCCATGCTTAAGGAAACTGTCCCAAACCATTTTACTTGTGGAGAGCATTTCATAGGAAATTGGATTATGCTTAAAGTAACCATTGTTCTTTATCTAGAAGAGCATATTTCCTGGATTGTTATATGCTCAGGATTAGTCTTGTATATGCTATATTCTGTATTTTCTATTGAGGTAAATCTGCTCTACATTATGGTAGTGTAAGTATTATTAGCATCCTGTTGCATAGGTGCCAATTAATATATTTTGGCAAAGTGTCCAGTATGTTTTCCAAACACAGTTACAGGTGTATATGCAAATTGTGCGATTGAGTCTTAAAATTTTCTAATATGCAGCAGAGTGCTATCTGGTAATTAAAGTTAACATTATTTAATCAGCTTGCTTATTTGTTTGTCCATAGATAGTGAAAGTGAACAATTTATCATTATTTCAAATATTGATTAGTTGCAAAATCAATTTTTCCTGATTTTTTATAATATATATATATATGCATTTGGCCAAATTGTGTAATCTTCTTGAAACCTGAGGTGGCTCTGTTTAGAGCAGAGTCTGTGGCATGCCAGAAACCAGGCTGCACAAACAAGTGAAACCCCATCTGTGGGATGCAGGCAGTATGCAAAACCACACCCCCTCCGGTCCGTGGAAAAAACTCTCCATGGAACTGGTCCCTGGTGCTCAAAGGTTGGGGGCCATTGGTTTAGAGTCCACTGACATGAATAGAATGAAGTTAAATTAATTAATACCCAGTGAATTTGCTTTTGTAATTTAAAGCTACTATTTAATGGAAGAGGTAATAGGGGTAGTTGGTAAGTCTCTCCTTACTGTTGATCTGAGGACTGCTGGCTGTATAGAACTTGTTTCCTTTTCTCTATATAAAGAATTCAGCTGTAGCCAATCATGTAGCCACCAGTTGATTGGAGCCATTTGGTTTTTTTTATTGCAGTAATTAGAAGATCTATGTCAAAGGTGTTGGCCTGTCTTTGTGGCTTGAAGCTGCGGCTTTTTGTCATGGTGAAGCCTCCCTAAGACATTTACTTGTCTTATTTAGCAACTAAATCAGCAGAAAATAGCACTATAGTACTTTTCAGTGGTTTGCATTTGTTTTTTGGTATTGCGTTAATATGCAGGATGTATATTGCCTATTCCCCCCTTTCAAGGAACAGTACAGATCAAATACAGCTACATTTAAATGTCTATTTATAGTTTTATTCTAGCTCTGTATTCTCAAAGTTCCTTTATCTTTTCATTCGCTCTTAGAGTGTTTGCTTTGTTTTCAGAATGATAAGCCTGAATGTAGAGCCTTGTGTATATTCTGCAAAAAAAGTAAGAATGGTAAATATAAAACTAGTTTGCCAAGATATATTAATATCATTATGTTTACATATTCTAGGCTGATCAACTGACAGAAGAGCAGATCGCAGGTGAGTTGCCAGATTTATATTACTTATGGTGTTAATGCATAATTTCAATAGATTTCAGTAAAAGTATAATGCTAGAACTTAAATGTTTTGTCTACGAACTGGATCATTTTTATTCATAACTGGCAACTTCAACTACTATGTTTATAATTCTACCATACAGCTATAATTTAATTACAGGAAATGCTTAAACTTGAAATAAGATATTGCTTTACCTGCATGTCTAAAGTTTGAATTGCATGAATTATATTACTTTTTTTATTAATATATGCCTGCACTCCTTACACAGAACTTCTGAAGGAGCATATATTCTTTGTTACTTTCAGTTAAATAAGGTACATAAAAGTGTTTGGATGTGTATATTTGGGTTATATTCCTTGAGAAAAATGGTATTTGCAAATGCCATTTCTATAGACTACTATTCAATTTGCTCACAGTGACCATAAATCTACCCTCCCTAAGCAAATTTTAATGTGGATGTTTGGTACTCTAGAGAAAAGAGGAATAGGCAGAAATAAGATCCACTTCCTGCTTGCAAATCTCGGAAGGTTGATCCAGAAATATATTTATGGATCACAGTTATGTGTAATTCCATATTTATACCTCATCTTATATTTGTTTCTTCGTTTTAACATTTTAAAGGAATTGCAAAATAATAAAACAGAATAGTGTCCTTTCAAAGCATGTTATATGTTCTGTTAGAATGTATATTATACCGAAGAGATAACATTAATCTATTGCAATCCAGTTAAGTAGTTACTTTGGTGCTCTAATGTAGCTGAAATGGAATTTCCATTAAAGAAAGAAAATTAGGAAGAATCTGTCCTAATTAATCAAATGGTTAAAAATGGTGGCAGGAATGTTGTACCTTCAGACTTGCAAGATTCTTGTAATATAGCCGTAATTTATTAGATTTAGATGGTCTAGTTGTATTTTACCTAGGTAGGCTGACCGAAATTTATTAACTTCAGTATGGAAAGTCTAATTTATTTATTTGATGGATAGCTAGACCATAACCAGAGTTAAGGCATTAAAATCAATAAATTATCACATGTTAAAATTTCTATAAATATTAAAATATTACAAATATCCCAAGATAGTTCAAACCTAATTAGATATACTTATTAAAATTGTGCATAATATGAATTTAGATTAATAAAAACTGTACCCAATTGTGTATTAAATACAGTGTATAAGATGCTGAGTGAAACTGCTATTATGCTAGTTTCTCTCTTCAGATGAAATGTGCCTACTTTCTTATTCCAGAGTAACTCTGAACTGGGAAAATTATTTGGCATAAAAAGATAATCAGGATCTGAGATTTATATTCACATTTGACATCCTACCTAGATGTGTAGAATAAGTATTGGAAATTTCTCTCATAGCAATATAACTTTTCTACTAGTCTTTTCAGAAACCCATAGTTTTTGTTGCTACATCTTAGGAAGTTCTTGTTCTGACATCTGTTTAATTCATAGGCAATAATGAAAGATTACCTGGTAAAAGTTCCAGTCCCATAACAAACTCTTCCAAACTCCAGATCTATGCTTCAGATTGCATAGCAGCACAGTAAAAGTCAATATCAGATTCCATTCTCATGGAAATAAGTGTGATGATGCTCTTTTCATTTTGCTAGGATTTTTATTTAATTTTAAAAGCTAATCTTTTTGAAGACACAGAACATGAACCAGGAATAATTTTTATGTACTCAAATTTTGACTTACATACTATATTTGTGCTTGAGGTCTTGGAAGTGATAATCTTTAATACAGGTAGTCGTCAACTTACAACCACAAGAAAGTTCAAAACTTCCACTGCTAAACAAGACAGTCATTAAGTGAGTTCTACCCATCTTATGAACCTTTTGCTACAGTTGTTAAATGAATCATGTGATCATTAAGTGAATCTGGCTTTCCCCATTGACTTTGTAAGAAGCAAGCTAGGAAGGTTACAAGTGGTGATCACATGGCCCGGGACAGTGCAACTGTCACAAATACATGCCATTTGCCAACCACCTAAATTTTGATCACATGACCATGGACATGACCATGGACACATTTATGCAACCGTCATAAATGTGAAAACTAGTCGTAAGTCTCCTTTTTCAATGGTCGCTAAACGAATGGTAAAGATTGCCTGTACACGGAATTATAGGATCATGCAGGAATAAGTAACAGCATAGCAATAATATACACAAGAAAGCCAAGGTAAGTTGGGGAAGTGATATTAAGCTAATAAAGCAATATTATACGTATTGTCAATTAGCATAATTTGTCAAAATATGTATTTTCTTTAATGAAAGGGATGTATAAGGAGATAGAATTTTCTTATGAAATGAAAGAACAACATGAGAATTTTTTTTTAGTATTCTGTAATAGAATTCCTGAATTTTTAATCAATAAAATAGGCAAATGTGTAATATACCTAATAGGCAAAAGGTGGTATAAATTTGTGCATTTAACATACTGGGCCTGGTTACATACATTTTTAAGAGACTAGAATATATTCCCTGAAATATTTTTAAATGATGCATCCTTTAGAGAAAGATTAATGATGCAATATAAAATTACTTGTATTTTTTATGAATATATTTAAAGTTAGTTTATTAGTTGTTACCAATTGCTTCCTTGTAAAAAAAATTCTCAGGGAAATTTTTTCTCTATTAAGTTCTGTTCTTTATATATAATTTTTTATGTAAATGAAAGTAATCTTTAAAAATGAACAGATTGTAGTAATATATACCAAAACTGATTTATTGGGTATTTTCTGCAGTTATGTCCACATCTATACTCATATTTTGGGGAGTTAAACAATGTTGAAGTATAGAAACCGATTATCATTGATTCAACTTTAAAAAGACTTAACTTACTCTGACATCTTTCCCTGTCTAAATGTAGTTCTAATTTGTGTGTGTGTGTGTATTCTTTGATGCCCCTTTTTGGAACCTTGCCTACATGCATACATGTTTATTATAACATTATATTATTGCCTTTTTGGAATAACATGCAAAATCCAAAAAGAAATAGAAAGCCAAAGTATAAGAAAACAAACAAACACAGATCTAATTTATTCTACTCCTGTTGGTTATGTTTCTGCGTTTCTATTTTTGCTATCCTATGCTGATAGTTAGCTTTCTATTTTATCTTTACATTTTTGTTCTCTTTTAGAGGAGACATCTTTAACCAACCCTTCCTCTCAACGCTTTTACTCTTTATATATTTGTTTTGCAATTTGAATCTTATTTATTCATTTCATACAAATACTTTCCCAACTATTTTGTATTCTATGTACATTCATTCCATATGTATTGACCCTATTTCTTGATGGTTAACCAGTTCCTT
Source organism: Pseudoxenodon macrops (assembly GCA_032467955.1). NCBI lineage: Eukaryota > Metazoa > Chordata > Lepidosauria > Squamata > Pseudoxenodontidae > Pseudoxenodon > Pseudoxenodon macrops. Next base: position 114,789 of record JANHFT010002666.1, on the reverse strand, counting down.
GTCAAGCTCTATACCATAGGGCGTATTTGAAGAATCAACCATTAGGTAAACCTAATATGTTTTAAGGCAAAAATTAAGAGTATAAAGTATAAAGTCTAAGTAACCCAGTCCTCTTTTATTAGTGAATTCTTCCAGAGAAAGTCTATTTGAAAGTTTTGAATCTTTTCTTCCTGGGCTTTGTGCTATCCAGACTGAGGTTCTATTTACTAGTTAAACCTGTAGATAAACCATCTGTTGATTGTTTATATCTAGAGGTCCTTATGTTTCTTTTTTGAACCTCTAGAGCACGTTTCACATTCCCACTGTGTTCACTTTACAGGGATATTAGGCAAGTTCTCGACTTATCCACAGTTGAGCCAAAATTTCCATTGCTAAGCAAGATAGTTTTAAGTGAGTTTTATCCCATTTTTACAACCTTTCTTGCCTTTCTTAATTATTGCAGTTGTTAAGTTAGTAATATGGTTGTAAAGTGAATCTTGCATCCCCATTGACTTTCCTGGTCAGAATGTTGAAAAAGGTGACCAGATAATCCTGTGACACTTCAAAAGTCATAAATACTTGTCAGTTACCAAGCACCCAAGTTTTGATCATGTGACCATGGGGATGCTGCAAAGGTTGTATCAAATGTGAAAAAGCATAAGTCATTTTTTTCAGTGCCATTGTAACTTCATACAGTTACAACTAAACAGTTTTAAGTCAAGGAGTATCTGCAGTCAGCTCTTCCTTCAATACAATAAATTGGATAGCAGCTTGCATTTATGCGTAACTATTTCTATCATATATTCTTAGTGGATTCACTTCCGGTCAAATATATTTATTTCATCATAGTTTTAAATCTCATAAACTCTAAATTTTCTTACATAAGTAAATCAATAAATATAACAGCAACTTTTTTCACATTCATACATTTCACTGGCTTCCTGGAATTTCATTGGTTTACTCAAAATAGTTTGTCCTATAGCTTCTGTCCTTGCTTTAATCAAATTGTTGGGACATTGTGTAGTTTTAAATATTCCTGCATAAGTAATAATAGTTTTATATGATTCCTATTAAAAATGAGGACATTTTATGTTCTGGAGAGAGAATTATAATACTTCAGATATCAAATACAAAGAGTTTAAACTTCCATGCCTTGATAACTAGTGTTTAGAAAAACAAAAATAATGGGAATGTGTGAATCAGTGATAATCAAGGAAGTAAATCTCACATTCGAGAAGGAGGAACTATGATCCTATATATAGATAAATTTAACTACAAAAAATCAATTTTGGTTATATATTGTTTTTCCCTGACAACATAGTGGAGCAGGCAAATTGTCTTCCTAATGGTATTAGTGGTAACTTAAAACCAATTAGGCAATAGTTCACTGCACTTCTTTTGGCTAAAGCTAAATAAGGTTTAAATGTAATTGATCCAATAAGAGGTGTATTCATTGGATTAATATTAGAACATGTTTGTCCAACTATAGAAATGTTGTAAAACACTTGAACAGTAATTAATACTTTGAATGGGAAAAATGAGTTTATTCAAAAGAGATTTCCTAAGTCAGAATTTTAAAACCTGAGTTAAAAGGGATAGTCGGGATGGAGAAAACAAAATCCTATGAAACTGGTGGTTGAAGTTTGAATTGATTAAAGAATTCAATTACTAAAAGACCATAAATAATTGCAGAATATCTTATTTTGTTGCTTCAATTTTCCATGATGAAAATTTCTTTGAAGCAAGCTGAAACTTTATTAAAATAAGTCAATGTTCTTCAGCCTTGGCAACTTTTAAGTTTTCTGGACTTCACCACCCAAAATTCTCCCACCAGCCATGCTGGCAGGGGAATTCTGAAAGTTGGTCCAGATACCTTAAAAGTTGCTAACTTTGAGAATCACTGATGTAAATAAGCACTACCATTAAAAAAAGGGTTGACTTTTTTGTGGTGGGTATTGTGAGGTTTAGAAGGTTTAATGTATTTATTAAATAATCTTAAACAAATTTATATACCTGCCTAGTATAGGTGACTCCAGTAGGTGATTCCAGTGTAGTCACACATATTTTGGGTATCGTTTTTTCAGGGCCCCAAAACAAAAAATGTCCAAAGGTAGGAAACATGAGAGGTTATAAAGAGTGTATAAATGATATCTGGGAACTTCAAAAGAAAGAAGTGATATACTAACATGGAAGTAGCTTTCTGAGCATCAAATGGTAATCTGATGGTAATAAAGGGACTTCACATTTCCAAAAGAAAAGTACTTGCCTTTGAAACTGGTGCATGTTTTTTTTTAATCCCTTTTCTTTTCCTGCAGTTTATTGGAGAAAAGGTGGGGGGGAAACTATCATGTAATTCTTAGAGAAGGGATGCGGTGGTTCAGTGACTTAAGACGCTGAACTTGTCGATCAGAAAGGTCGGCGGTTCACATCCCTAGCGCCGCATAACAGAGCGAACTCCCGTTTCTTGTCCCAGCTTATGCCAGTTTAGCAGTTTGAAAGCATGTAAAAATTGAAGTACAAAAATAGTGACCACCTTTGGTGGGAAGACAATAGCGTTCAGTCCGCCTTTGGCATTTAGTCATACTGGCCACCTGACTACGGAGATATCTTCGAACAGCACTGGCTCTTTGGCTTTGAAATGGAGATGAGCACCGCCCCCTAGAGTCGGGAACAACTAGCACATGTGCGAGGGGAACCTTTATCTTTTTAATTAGTCACGTTCAACTTAATGATGGCTTCGTAGTCTTAGCTATATAGCAGTGATGGTGAACCTATGGCATGCGTGCCACAGGTGGCACACGTAACCCTATCTAAGGGCACACAAGGCATTGCCTCTGTCAGCTCCAGTGCCATGTGCGCACTGGCCAGCTGATTGTCGGCCTTCCAGAGGGCAGTGGGGAGGCTGTTTTAATCTTTCCCTACTATGAGAAGGAGCGTATCAGGTAGGACCAACGCCCCTTTTCGC
>JANHFT010002666.1:51040-78258 GCA_032467955.1 Pseudoxenodon macrops | reverse complement strand
ATGCACCAAAGACAAATTCCTTGTGTGTCCAATCACACTTGGCCAATAAAGAATTCTATTCTATTCTATTCTATCCCTGATGGGCAGTTCTGGGGCCACAGATTGTTCAGCTGGCTCAGGGAATCCTGTTGAAGAGGAGACCTTTAATCTAGAAAAAGTTCTCCTCATATCCAGGTCATTCATTGCCTTTACTCCTAAGTTTCCCATAGTATCTTGCTCCCAAAGGACATTTCTGCCTCACTTTGCACAATATAACATGGAGAACCTGAGTCAGCAAAGAGTTTCAGTGGGAGCAAATCATTGATAAATGGAGCAAAGTCTCTCCAGATTACTAATCGTTATCTAAGGGGATCTTGCAAATCGACTTCTCAGAATAAAGTATAGTCCTTTATTATTCCTTAACATTAATTTACTACCTATCTCCCTAATCTTAATTGCACTTCTAGCCCCCCTTCCTCCATGTGCTATTAAAATTCATTAACTTGAAAGCAAGCTTCAAAGTTCAGAAACTTCAGCTGGCAGAGCCCTTCAGCACTTCTGTACGCAAATGAAAATGTCAAGTGATAATATGAATGTGCCAGAAAGGTTGGGGGGGGGGTGTAGCTGCTTGTTCGCTTGTTGAAAAGGCTGTGGTAGCATTGTAGTAGAATTTTTACAACTCTGCAGTGGGGTTGGGTTTGACTTGAAGAAGATTTGACAGCTGTGGTAGTGATAAAGTGTATACTCTTGAGAATGAAGGCCAACTGTATATAGCAGAGGATATCCACACCTTAGAATTTTGCTTGCATCTTTTCATAGCATCAGCATGCTCCACCAACTTCTTTCTTTGCACCTTCTCATTTTCATCTGATTCTCTGTGTATGTCAAAGGAAGCCTTAAGTTATCTTTAGCTGCCTTGGTTTAACAATATTCTTTTCTGTCTTAATCCAATAAACCTGGTATGCTTCCTTGGCTGTTTTGCTGGATAAGCTGTCACTTAAGTCCTAGTTATTGGGATCTGCCCAGTGGTGGGATTCAAATAATTTAACAATGGGGTTCTCGGCCCTAATGATTTCTTCCAGCAACCAGTTCACCAAACTGATGAGAAAGTTAACAACTGGTTCTCCCAAAGTGGTGCGAACTGGCTGAATCCCACCACTGGATCTGCCCTCTTCCTATTGGCTACTTTAAGTTGGGTCCTTCAGAGTCCTTCTGGTTTGGTAGCAGGAGAATCCAGTTCTTTCAGTTCAGTCTCTACCTTTGCATTCCCCAGTTCTCCCTAGCCAATATTCAATCCTAGCCCTAGTCCTTTGGCCAAACACTTGTGATTGGTCAGGTCTATAGTGGCAGCCATTTTCTGAAAGGACATGCATGCTCTATGACATTTTACCAAGTTGCCACTTCTTCTCATTTTGCTTCAATATAATTTACATGGAGCCTTTTGAGAGAAGAGATTATTCTTGTTACAGTTATTTGAGGCAGATAGAGAATCTCTAGAAACATCACATAATCAAAACAAATTCCTTGTATTTTCCAGAATCTCCAAGCTGTGATAATGCCAATTTTGGATTGATGATAAATATGTTGAGTTCAATTTTTTAGACAATCAGACCCAATTCTTCCCTTCAATGTACCCTTCTCCGAACTTTGCAGTGTACTTCTTCAATTTAAAAAAATGTAGGAAGTTGCAGTTCCTAAGAAAAAGTAACCATCCATGAATATAACTGAAATAACCTAAACATACATTACAATAATAACATTGCACAAATGTATATAAAAGCCAAGACTGCATTGTAAAAACCCTCTAGTGTACAGGAGTAAAGAGAGGGGCGCATAAAAAGAAATATTATTGTACAATCAAAACAATCTCAAGCTGATATGGAAATGAGGCAAATAAGAGTGGAAACCTGAAAGCAATAAAACTACTTAAAGCAGAAATGGAGAAAAATTCATCAATTTCTGGGCAGCCTAGCATCTTTTCTCCTGGGTAGCATCATGTAGAATTTTTAAGAAAATGTAATACAAGAAAATGAGATATAAATCATCAATCATTTGTAGTTTTCCTGCACTACTGCAGTGGATAATTCTTTGCTTTTCTGGTAGCCAAATTATCTGGTACCTTCAACATCAAAATATGGATGAAGCAGGAAAGATTATTTCATGGGAACACAGCTCTTTCTTGGTTGATTTTTAATTGTATCTTCTAATTATATACTAATTCCTAACTTGTTAGCTGTTAACTTCGTATTTTATTTTACTTCACTTTATCTATCCATTTCTTCAAAAAATAGCAACACAAGAGACAAAATAAACACCCCACAATGGTAAACACATGCATAAAGCCATCATTAGATCATAATTAAAAATATGGTTCCCCAATAATAATCAACTAAATGTTGAATGCCTGTTCAATACAGAATGGTTTAAAAAGAATGGTTATTCTGAATGCCAAGAGAGAAGTGTCCAATTGTACCTTTGTAGCCATCCTATTCCATAATATGTGGGCAACCACTGAGATGGTCCACCTAGTGACTTGGAGCTCTTGCACATGAGAGGACTTTCTCTAAGTGTCCTTACAGTCCATGTAGAATCATGGCCTCCTAATTTCTGTAAGGTATTATTTTGCAATAGTGGATTTCTCCTGCTAAGAGCCTGACCTCTGCATTTTTATCACTCATAGTTTCTGAGTCATCTTCAAAGGCAGCCCTACCTAAGCACATTTTAAGAGCCTGAACATGTGGTGATAAGAGTGTGAGTTACTGTTGCCAGTACTTCCTGATCTAGACAGAACATACTAGCTAAAGTGAACAAGGTCTTCCTATCTACAGACTACAGACTTCAAATAGGAAGCATGAATCCAACAGACCCCTCAAATCACAGACTTGCTCATTCAGAGGGAGAGCTATCAGACCAGCGACCATAATGGATATTTCTGGAAAGACTAGATGTTCACAGAGAAACGCCAACTCTACCTTACTACTAGGGGTCAGTCTGAACTTGCTATTCACTATCCAATTTCTCACAGCCTACATACTTCCAAATCTTTATTTCCTGGCTTATCTGTGCACTGATGATACTTCACTTAGATAAACAAATGACTTCTTACAGCATTTTTATATAAACTTTCAATAGTATATGGAGAAGACACTCCATATTGGAGCGGCCACTGGTTTGATTGCTCTACCTCTATTACTACCAAGTGGATCTGCTTATTGAAGAAGGAGTTGAAATGCTCTAAAATGGTTCCTTCAGTTTCTCAACACATGTAGTCAGTCTAAAAAGATAATAACAATAGCAAAATGCTGCCAAGTCCATATGGCCACAACGTTCTGTTCTGGGCCTGAATCCTGATTGAAATTCCTATAGGATTCTCTGGCTGATTCATCACTGCCTTCTCAAAAAATTTCACTGGAAAAAGAGAATTGGGATCTGAGTCTACGTAGTGCGGTTCTGCTTAGAACAGAGATGGTCTCCACAGAGGAGGCACTATTGCCTCCTTCAAGGCAAGTAGTATCTCATTTCCCTCAGAGGGGTATCAATCACTTTCTAGCTCGAGCTGCACATATCGCATCTGGCAACCTGGAAGAGCCAGAAGTGGCATGAATCCAACCCACAAGAGGCAAAGCTAATATTACCGAGCACCTTATCCATGTCCTCAGGTTCCACAAACTCAAAAGAATATTGTGAAGCATCATCATCCCTTCTCACCTCACATAACTCTGTCTAGTTGAGCTATAGACCTAAGAGAATAGGAGTGACTTTATCCTTAAAGAAGCCTGCAAGAACAGCAGAGCAGCCTGCAGACAACGTGTCTTCCAAGCCTATCCTAAAAGAATACATTTAGCCTGAGAATGGATGCCAGGCAAGAACTGGAGGGCAGAAAGAAGATAATACACATGCTCTGCTGCTCTTCTTGTCAGCATGTAGGTCCAATGAAGGTATAAAAAAATCTCATTCTTTTGCCATTGTTGTTACAGGCATCTTCTAACATGTTTCATCTCTCACAGCTCTTCGGAGAGCCAGGGAGTGGCTTGAGATCGTTGACCAGAAGGAGAACTTTTGAGAGAAATGCCATTCAGTACTTGTCTTCTTAATTTTACATATTTATTTATTCAATTTGTATATAGCTTCCCTTCTCAAACTACTGACTCTGGGCAGCCACCATAATAAAAACAATTAAAACAGTCAAAATAATATAAAAAAGAAATTAAATACAATTAGCAGCTGAGAGATATTGTAAATGGTATTAATATAGCCTTCATATACTCTGAGGTTCAGACTGAGGCACATAGCCAGATCTTCAAGACCTCTGTAGAGATTGGCCAGGTCCAAGTCAAAGATGCATGCCAAATCCTTAGGAAATTCTCCAAGCAGTCCAAGCATAGGGTGGACTATATTAACACACACACACACGTTAATATAGTTAAGAATTAGTTCTCAGTTGTAGTCATTTGTATGTATGTGTGTGACACATAAATACAATGTGTGTGTGTGTGTGTGTGTGTGAGAGAGAGAGAGAGAGAGAGAGAGAAAGGGAGGGAGGGAGAGGGAGAGAGAGAAAGAGACAAGGAAAAAAAGAAGGATAAAATTCTAATAAAAACAAGTTTGGCAAGCAAACCACTGCCAAAAAATTAAAGTATACAGCAGAATAATAATTTTGAAAGGTGACCATACTAATGGCTTCAAGTTGAGCCTATCTGTTATGGAGGGATTTACACACAGAGATACAGACATATACACACAGAATAGTGCTTTGATTTTATTAGGTGTGGGATTGCCAAAAAGGCAATGTGTTTGGAAATTATATTGGTAATTACTCAAGGGGCAAAATTGTTCCATGCTCAAAGTCTTGCAACGTGCAATAAAGAACAGATAAGAACAAGTCAAGGGTTACAGCTACAACATAATTATAATTACATATTACTTCTAAACCAAACCCTGTGAGATGATAAGATCATGAGAAATCAGCTAATTTTTAAGAGTATTAACTACTGGGATAAATGATACTTGCATTATTTGATGTCTTCAAAAAAGATAAATTAATAGCAAATGATCTGCAGAAAGGAAAGTACAGATCTAGACCATAGGCCACGGGGAAGCAAATGTCAAGGAATTCAGGTGCTGGAGAACAAGGCAAGAAGGATTTCTGAAGGGGTCAGAATAGTAAACTTGAATATTGTAAAATATGCTTACATGTTACCATGTAAGGAATTGGGAGGAAATTAGCAGTTAAACATTTTATATTAAATGTGGTGACCATATTTTCTTAGAAAAAAATAAAGGCAAAACCTGAAAAGTGGGCAAATCTGAAAAAGGTTCATATTATTTTCATTGTTTATGGTTATAACTTTGCTTTACAAAGGAAATTTGTAATCTGTGAGACAAGTAACATGGAAATATAATGAAATAAATAAATTCAAGAGCAAGTCAAACTTTATAAAAAATATCCTAATAAAAATATCTGAAATCAAGTATCTACAGTATGTAAATTTATTTTGAAAGGCAATTCAATTCCATATTTTTTTATATGAATGTGAAAGACTGTGTATTAAGTGGTACAATTTATGGTAGAAATCAAAGGACCGAAATAAAGGACAAAAGTGAGTTTTTGAAAAAAAAATCTAAAAGGCAGTTTTCTAAAATAAAGGCTGTCCTTTATAATAATGGATGTATAGTCTCTGTAATTATAAAGCAAAGGAGCAGAGAGTTGGAATAATTTTAGCTAAAATTCTGTTAATATTGTTAATGTACATGCTTATGTATACATTTGGTCACTATACCGATACACACACTAGCTTACTAGAATTATTATAAAAATACTATGCATTAAACTTGAATAATAGTAAACAGTGTTTTATTCACTTGTTAGCTGTATGTGCCTGTCTATCTTTCTTCATATCTGTACTTTCCTACTGACAAAAGGCAGCAGGTCTCCAAAATCTGCCCCACATTTAAAGGGATTCCACTGGCAGCAGGGTTCGTTTCTGCAGCTCAATTTAGATACAGGCTTTCACACTCAGAAGTCTTCAGAGCAGACCTTGGTCACAGGTATAGTCACTAAGGGTTGTATCTTATGATTCATGATGAATATATTTATGATGATTATGGTCATGATTTATTACTTATATCTTTTATGTACACAGAGAGCATATGCACTGAAGACAAATTCCTTGTGTGTCCAATCACACTTGGCCAATAAAGGATTCTATTCTATTCTGTTTAAGGATGAAGGCCTTAATTAATGCAACGCTTCCCCTTCTCTGTTCTTGGCATTGACGCTGTTGATGGACAAAAACCCAGCTGAGCATATTTCTGACAGGGTGATACTGTCCTCTTTGCTCAGCCAGATTTCAGTAATACCCATAGATTTACCTGTTCTTTCCCTACTAAATAATGTATAAATATGATCTCATATATATCCTCATTTGAGTATCCTTCTTTCAAGTTGCGTATCCTTTCACGTAAGCCAAGTCAGACAATTCAAACAGGGAGATCAACTCCTTGTCAATTGCTTCTGTGGCTGATTCCCTTCGAACACTCAGTAACATTTCACAAACATTTACCTAATGCAAATTCCAGTTGGGAGCTACTCTTTACCCATTAAAAAAAAAGCCACCAGTGGACAGTCCTATCTGCCTTTTTGGGGATTAGTGCTCCATCTTTTGCCTGAACAAGTACCCAGAACTGATATTTAGCTACTGCCCTAAGTGTGATGAAGTCTTCTGTCAACTTCTCTTGACCATTGTGCATGTAAGTGGGGCACAGATGATTAAACTCCTTGCTTCCATTCAATCTTCCAATGTAGGTGCAAAATTTAGTTTTGGTTATTTGACTGCACACATGTTAATATATTTTGTTTAAATTAACAAAATAGTATCCAATAAAAAGCACACGGAGAGAAAAGAGAAGCCATTTATTGCTGGGGGCAAGATTTAGTCCCCAAGAGTTCAAAACTAGAACAATCACTTTCTTTAAAACAATACTAGACAAGTGATACCTCTTATAGACTATCTGCTTCACCAACTATTAATAAAAAAATTTAAACAAACCTTTTCATGTTTCTTATAAATTAAAACATTTCTGTCTTTTTTGCATCAAGCATACACAATGAATTATCAATCAACCTGTCCAATTCCTCATTCCAGTAAAAGATTTGAATACCTATCATCTCCTATAAATAATAGAAGAACTTGGCTTCCTGTGACATTACGGAATCCTGACGAATCAAGATGCATGATGAGTATTAACTTGCACTTCTGTTCTCAACTTGATTGGCACCCATCTCAAAAATGGGTTGTGTTCATTGCTGACCTTTTGCTTTATGCAGGTAAATTATTCCTCTCAAGAACAGTTGCATAGATATAAATGAATGTTCAAACATCTTATAGCTATAAAAGAATGGTCCAATGTCTTGTCTAAGATGTAAGAAGTGTTTTCAATAAACTGGGCAGTAAATGGCTGGATTTAAACTAGCAGACAAAGAGTTAACTAGTTAAATAAATTCATGCATACTATATACCTCCTACAGGCATTGGTTTATAGAATGAGAGAGAAAGATATTCAGCTAAACAAGTCAATTGATACAATATGTCTCTTTAAGTATTTGTACATGGAAGCACAATATTTTGATTTTTCTTTTTGGCTCAATAGTTGCTTGGACAGCTGAAATTCTGATTCACATGTTCAAAATGCTCATATAGTTAGTTCACTTCTATCTCTTTGTCACAGTCTCAAAATATAGCTGGAGACAAGTTGAAGACAGTCTTATAACTTTGATGCCTGAATGTAATATGGTCTTGAGTTGGTTTAACTTCGAAGAAGTGGAGTTATTAAGAAAGTTAGAATGTTGTTTTATTGGGATGCTGAATAATATTTCTGTTCCTAGCACTGTAAACAGAATTATTGTATATCCATGGTAACTTAGCAAGAATACAGTGAACAATATTTGATAGCTGGAAGTTCAGGGACAGCATCAGAATCATTAAAATATAGAGTGGGTCATTTAGATCAGCATATGCAAATGGCTCTAAATGCAGATTTAGTGCCCAAAATGCAGCCATATGATCACAGTGGGTGTGATGGTTATCAGAACTTTGTCATAAGTACCTTTTGGGAGAGTAGTAACTTATTTAAACCTTCATTTCCATCCAAGAATCTGGTTCTTCATTGTAATAATAACTAATGGATAAGGAATTGTCAGTGGACATGTTCAAGACATACGCACTAATTGTAAAATATTCTAAGAGTCTAAGTAGCCAGTGAATTTCCTTTCTCTTGTAATCAAGATGAAAAAAGAATTGTTCACATTGACAAACTTTCTAAAAGATTATGATAATTCAACTATTAAAATTGTTTATTATTCTTGCAAGAGTCAGGAATGTGGTTTTGTGTATAAGCCCTTCTTTTGTAAACATACTTAAGGAATGACTGGGCTCCCTTGGGCAAAAGACCAGCTGCCTTACAAAGGGGAGATGAGAGAGAAAAAGAGAGAGGGGGGAGTTTCACATCCCTCAGAGAATATTGGGGAAAATAAAGTTTTCTGGGAAACAAAAACCCAAAAAAAATCAGGGATGCTTTGATAAGTATCTTATCAGATGCTTATTATCAAGCCAATAAAATTGGCCTTTAAAAAGCAATCTGTGAACCCATTCACCTTTTATTTCTGACCTCTCAAAGCCCTCTTCTTCACTCAGCAAGAGCACAGCTCTTAATAGCCTGGGAAGAACCTTTAGTTTCTAGGTCTCTAATCGAAAATACTGTACAAAAGGCCTTAAGGAAATTTAAAAAAAATCATTGCAGAAACCTAGTTATATTGGCTTCCCAAATATTTTGTCTTTGCATCTGGACTAGCTTAGCCATGAGGCAAGATGAAGTGCACTGATTGCTCTTAGCCATTTCTCTTTTCTTGAAAGTCAAAGTGGTAGATGATCCACAGCTTCTCCAAACCAGGGGTCTCCAACCTTGGCAACTTTAAGACTTGTGGACTTCAACTCTCAGAGTTCCTCAGCCAACAAAGCTTTGTTGTTCAACCATTCTGATACATACTCAAGGTCGCTTTGTAGGGCAGCAGTGTTGTCGGTGGTGTTCAATAGTTTTACATAGTCAGAGAAGAGGATCCAGCTGCTTATAATATGACCGCAAAGGTCATTTATGTAAAGCAGAAAGAGTGTGGGTTCTAATACGCTGCCTTGGGGGACACCACTGTTAACTGGTGCACGGTTTGATATAGCGCTCCCTATTTTGACTACTTGTTGCCTGTTTGATAGGAATGCAGCTATCCACTTGTGCAGCGATCAGGAAATGCCGTAAGAGCTTAGTTTTAACAGTAGTTTGTTGTGTACCACTGAATCAAAGGCTTTTCAGAGGTCTGTGTAAATTGCATCTATTGCTTTACCCTGATGGAGTTGTGTGGTCCAAATGTTTCTGCAGTGTAGAAGTTGCAGATTATAGGACAAATTTTTCCTGGAACCAAACTGCTTGTTAGAGAGCATGTTGTTTGTCTCTAAGAGAAGGGTGATGGATTGGTTTATGATTCCATGACTTTACAGGTTATGCCACACAGTGAGATTGGTCAGTATTTTTCAACTATTTTCAATTGGCAGGGTTGGGGCCATATGAATTTCATGGGAGATGCTCTTCCACAGGGAGGGTGTTGTGAAAGAGAGGAGTCCCATAAGATAACCCAATATAATAGATGGGACTTGACAAGATGGGACAAATTGACAAACACAAGTTGCTGGATGCTCAGAAATAATTGGTGATAATTTTGCAATTTATTAGATACAGTATTTGCCTTAAACATACAAACACCTTATTCTATCTATATTATTCAGACCAAACAAAAGCTGCCGTAGTCTAGGAGAGAAGGCCTCCCCCCCCTCTCGTGTGTGTGTGTGTATCGACTAGATCAGTGATGGCGAACCTTTTTTTCTTGCGTGCCAAAAATGGTGGCACGTGCACACGCACGCATGCCAGCACACAACCCCCCATGCACATTGCACTGTGCATGTGTGTGCCCCCCCCATTGGGTTGTTTTTTGCCCTCCCGAGGGTTCAGGAGGCTTCTCTGAAGCCTCCAGAGGGTGAAAAACGGCCCAACAGGACTTCCTTTTTGCCGGTTGAGCTGTTTTTCACCCATTGGAGACTTCAGGGAAGCCTCCTGAATGTGAAAAACGACCCTACGGGCAAACCGGAAGTTCGGGAACGGACTTCCGGTTTGCTTGTGGGGCCATTTTTTAACCTCTGGAGGCTTCAGAAAGCGTCCTGAAGCCTCCAGAGGGTAAAAAACCGCCCAACAGGCAAACTGGAAGTGACTTCAATTTACCTGCTGGGCTCTTTTAAATGCTCCAGGGGCTTCAGGGAAGCCTCCTGAAGCCTCCGGAGGACGAAAAACGGCCTTATGGGCAAACTGGAAGTCATTTCAGTTTTGCCCGTTGGGTCATTTTTTTACAGGGCAGCGCCTTGCGTGCCCTCAGAAATGGGTCTGAGTGCCACCTGTGGCATGCGTGCCATAGGTTCACCATCACTGTACTAGATAGATGGATTGCTCTCCTGGTTCTACTTAGTCTTCTCACTTTTTTGGATTCTTTCCTTAGCCAAAAACCACAACTTTCTGTTTCTTATTTTTTAACTTTCAGAAAATTACACTGAGGTTGCCTTAGCCAGCAATGCTACAAATCCCATTATGATTTTACCTATTATAACGCATTAACTTAATGCTTCAATATCTAGCTTGGATCTCAAATAATTTTCTCTCTATCAATACTGACAGAAAGTCTTGCACAGACATCCAGTGGGTTATATAAGGACAGTGAAAAATCCATTCATTTCATCAACTTTAATTTCTTTTAAGATCCATCTTTCTATAGATACACCTTTGGAGCCTAACTCTTGTCAATCCTTCAAGGATCATAAAATTGAAGCTATTGTGATAGAAACAGACAAGCTATCCTCTTTAGGCTAAAATGAAAAACTAAAATAGATTGGATTTATTTATTATAACCTCAGAGCACCATTTTCAAGATAATGGGCAATAAAAGAAGTTGAAAACAAGTTTAAAAGGATATAAAATATACCAAATATAGTTAAAAGAATCCAGTAAAATCCCAAGCTGGCACAGAGAAGAAAATCTAAATTCCAGACAGGAGGTGGCTCAAGGCACTTAGTTGCTGTGGTTAAAGATAAGATGTTCAATTTCATATTCAATTGGAAGCTGACTGGCTTCATATTGGTGTGAAAACAATCCCTCATGTCAAATGGGATAAAACGTATCCACTACATGGCTTTATCACAGATATGGACTTTGGATAGAAGCAAAAGTCTGAGGGACAAAAGATATCAGGAATGATTGGAAGAACTGAATATATATTGCTTGTAGGACATAAGGGAAAGGGTGACATGATTGAAACTTATCAATATAATAAGGGTGCGAATAAGGTTCTATAAGGCAGTATTTTCAATATTAAGCAAAATCAAGAACATGGGGGCATGACCTCAAACTGACAGGTGGGAAGTTCAAAAGTAAGATTAAAAAATATTACTTCACAGAAAAAGGAGTGGAAGCTTGAAACCAATTTCCAGAGGAGGTAGCGGATCAATCATCAGTAACTGAGTTTAAACATGCTTGGGATAAACACATGTCCATCATCCAACAAAAATTTAAAAAAGAAAAGAAAAAATAAATAAAATATAAACATTATGATTAAAATAATAAATAAATTAAAAACACACAAAAAACAAATAAACTCAAAGGGCAGACTCAATGGACCACTAGGTCTGTTTAAAAACTATTATTTCTATTTATTGTCTCTATATAGCCGTGGTGGTGAACCTATGGCATATCTAAGGGCACGTGAGGCATTGCCGTATGTCAGCTCCAGCGCACATGCATATGCTGACCAGCTGATTTTTGCCCTTCCAGAGGGCTGGGGGAGGTCATTTTTTGCCCTCCCCAGGCTCCAGGAAAGCCTGCTAAAGTCTGGGGAGGGCGAAAAACAGTCCAACAGTCCAACCAGAGTGAGGCCTGCACGCATGCGTGGGAGGGGCAGTGCAGGGATGGTGGTTGTGCGCGCATGCGCGGGGGGAGGCCATTGCATTATGGGTGTGGGCACGTTTGTGCATGACTCCTCTGCGTTCCCCCTATCTTTTGGCGCGCGATGGCAAAAAGGTTAGCCATCACTGCTATATAGGCTCAGAAATTTATGGTTTCTCAGCTTGGAACTGCTTTACAGCAGGTTTTAAGAAAGAAAAGATCAGAAGCATACTGTGCTTTATCAGAACTTTATACTTTTATTTTTTGTATATTTCTCGAAATCGGTCTAGTTCTCCAGTAAAAGAGATTTGGTTGATTTCTCTAGCCTCAACATTATAAAGGCCAGATCTGGCACATTAGAGTTTATTTCATTTTTATCGTCTTTTAATTTGCCAAAAAGTCACAAAGGTTGTGGGACTCCTATCTCTCTCACATACTAATTAGACAAAGGATATAAGGTGAGGCATCTCCCCAAGTTTGGTGATAGCAGCTGGAATTATTAGGCTGCGATATAATGACATGTTCCCATTTAAACGTTTGATCACAATATGAAAAACTCATGCTACCTGGTGTGAATATGCTGGTAAAAAGTTACTCCAAATGTAGGGAGGTCTCTAAATAGATTTTAACACTGTTGATAAGTTATCTTATGCTATCCTCACAACCACAGATCGCCTTAAAGGAACAGACAAGCCTTGTGGCTTTTCAACCTTGATATTTTCCGGAACATGCTACCTGAGGCCTTTCCCCCCAGAATGTAATGATACTCTTGGCCCTGGTTATAATTTATAATTAAAAGAGAAAGGCTTAAACTCATCATGACATTACATCCATACAGCATAAGATATGTAATTTGAGACATCACAACTATATGGAGTGTCTGAATGATTCTCCAGCCACAAACACAGAATATGAATTGTTGTGGTGTTTAAGTGGGAAATCTATAAAGACAGTGCTCCTAATTTTACCTTAGTGTAGGTTTTTTAAAAAGAACACCTCCCTCCCCCATTATTCCTTTCCAAAGTGGAAAAAGAAACAGAAACTCCTATCCCCAACCCAGCCCACATATTACCCATATTTACATTTTAAATAATCTTCTGGTCCATTATATACCACCTTTCCCAATGTTAAGTGGGGGCTTGGTCACCAAAAAATACAGCAGCATCCACAGTTTGGAGATTGAACCTGGAATTTCAATTCTACTTCCAACATTATTAATTTGGAATTCAAGACAATTGTCTCTAATTTATTTACAATTTGAGCAAGATTACGGAAATGTACTGCTTTGCTACTGACAATCTGGCTGGTCTAGACTCTAGAGAATGGAGATGCTTGATTTAATCTAAGGTCCCTCTACTGTTTCCCAAGAATTCTCAAATGAATGGGAAACCACTTTCTCCTTTCCTATAGGTGAACACACCTTCCTTTTTTTCTATTGCAGTAGCTCAGAGTAGCTTAATTGAAAGCATCGGGAAGACTGTAACTATTTTCCTGTATCTCTGCTTCATTTTTCTTTTAATCTTTACATATGGGCTTCTTTCCCCCCCAACATACAGTTTCAGCTATTTTTCTTCCTAGTTTCCTGAAGACAGTACAATAAGGATTATTGTAGCAAACAGCTGTATTTTCAGGCTGTCAAAACAGCATTATTGCTAAAAGATGTGAAATGTGTTAACAAAAATACATAAGGAACAAAGGTTTTCTTCAGACTTGCAATAGCATTTATTTTCTCTTTAGGCCTTTTAACATACTGTAGCTTCCAATATATGAATTGGGGAATGAAAATAGCAGGCATTCATATGGAAGAATCCTTGCAAATTCCAGTTCTCTTCTGGACCAGTTCTGGACCAGTTCTGAACCATTATGTCTGAAAGGGATGCAATGCCTTTAGCTTCTGTAGGGATATTTGGGGATAAAGATGGATTACTCTTTTGTCACTTGCCATTAAATCCCATTCATTGGAGCGCATTTTCGTAAAGACTTGGGCTCTAATATTGTTATTATTTATTTTTATTTGATTGGTCAATTATTTACAAAATAATAGGTATAAGAATAAACATGAATATGAACACAAGAAATGGATACAAATAAATGGGGACAGTCGGACAGGGCCGGTAGGCATGCTGGTGCGCTTAGGCGCACCCCTTACATACCTCTTAGGAATGGGGTGAGGTCAATAGTAGACAGTTTAAGGTCAAAGTTATGGGGGTTTGGGGATATAACAACAGAGTCAGGTAGTACATTACAGACATTGATCATTCTGTTGCTGAAGTCGTATTTGCTGCAATCAAGTTTGGAGCGGTTTACCTTGAGTTTGTATCTGTTTGTGATCTTGTATTATTGTGGTTGAAGCTGAAGTAGTCATTGACAGGTAGGACATAATTTTGTGTAGTACACTTAAGTCCGACAGTAGGTGGTATAGTTCTAGGTTGTCTAAGCCCAAAATTTCAAGCCTGGTGGTATAGGGTATTCTGTTGCGAGCAGAGGAGTGGAATACTCTTCTCATGAAATACCTCTGAACTCGCTCAATTGTATTAGTGTCCGATATACAGTGCGGATTCCAGACAGATGAGCTGTTTTCGAGAATTGGGCTAGCGAATGTTTTGTATGCCCTAGTTAGCAGTACAATATTACCAGAGGAGAAGCTTCGTAAGATTAGGTTAACAACTCTTAATGCATTTTTTTGTACAGCTCAGTATGTCAGTCTTTAGGCATACTGGGTCCATACACAGTCTAGATGAGATAAAGTCATTCTGCTTCTCCGCAGATGTGTTGGAATGATAGACAATATTTCATTCTTTCCGTAATATGTCCAGCTTTTAAGATTTTTTTTTAAGTGGTAAAAACTATCTGGTAGGGAATTCTCTGGACAACATTAGTCAAGACACAGAAAGCTCATGGACTATCTCTTGCACCATAGTATTCTGTTGACCACGTTTTCCTATTTAAACTTTAGCTTGTTTATGAACCTCTTATGACATCAAATCACAAGAGTTTAGCAGTGGTATTAGTGGTGATTTGAGAAATAATATTTTTAACTTTTTGAATGGGAATGAAAGGGAAATTGTACATCTTTCATAGTTTGCATAAAGATCGCATTACTGCAACTATGGAGCATTTGATAACCTAATGAGCGGAGAAACTTGATATGAACTCACAAACTTGGGTAGACCTTTCCTGTGTAGTCTATCAAAGGTGGCCGAGGGCAGGACATGGAAAAGATTATTTCTGCAATATACACCTCCAATTAATTTCCCCTACTTCTCCATCACCTATTGCACTGAAAGTTGCCTAGAATAACAGCTGCCATCCCTGCAATGTAACGAAGACGGACTTGTGACACTATTGTATTTGGTTTCTTCCCATTTACCAAGCTGATCTAAATACCCACTCCACTGACATAGCCATCAATTATGAATGAGGCAGATAGAATGGCTGTTTACACACTTACATCTATTTTAGTCTCAATGAAATACACGAGAAGCAAGGGGACTTGTTCAATTATATGGTAGACAGAGGATGGAAAGTATTTTCTTTTAAAGTGGTGCAAGAGTTTGCTGTGATTATATGTCGTGGTTACCTGTCAGTTTTTCCCATTCAGGGTGATCATCAACATTACAATATTGATAAGATATAGAGCAAATTCTTCCATCTTTTATATTTATTAATAGTTGGTCTATCAATCCTTAACACCAAGGCTACATTAAATGTATTGATGATTACTTCTAGGTCAAAGTTCATAGGATTTCATGGCACATTACTATACTTCTGAATAATTTAATGCAGATATTGGTCAATCTTATTCTGCTCCCCAGTTACTTTTAGGAATAACTGCAAATGCCAAATACATTCAACTCAAAATACTACCGTATTTTTTGGAGTATAAGACACACCTTTTCCCTCCCCAATAAACCTCCATCCCCTTGGAAACAACAATCAAACAAACCACTTGATGGGCTCCATATCACCCTGTGGTCTCCAAAAACAGCTGGCAAAACCATCTTTTCAGGGCCTTTCAAAAGTGTATCAATCTTATTTCTGCAGAGATGATCTTCCAAAGTGAGGGAGCCATCATGGAGAAAGCCCTTGTTCTTGGTCCCACTAGATGGACTTCCTTAATAGACAGGACCAGTAACATAACCAGCCTCCCCCTCTGATGGTCAGCCAGATGAAAGTTGGAAAAGACGGTCCTTCAAATAATTGCCCCTCCACTTTTTTTAAGCTTACTGTGTCACAATGATTATTCTTTGGAGTCAACAACGCATTGGAGTCTTCATACATTGATTATGTGAAGAGAAATTCCTCTGAAAAATTAATCCTCTATCGTGAAATTAGTATATGGTTTTCTGAGCTTTATTTTCCCTTGCCTCCTTTCTTCCAGCTAGGGGCACATCTACACAAGGTGTTTGTTTTGTTTCTGAATCAACTCGTATCCCTTTCTGTGATGTTCTTCATCAGTTCAGCCAATTTATTTCTCTCAGCTGTACTAGAAGAGCTGCAGATTCTGGAACTCCATAGAAGTTGGAGGCAGAGCAAGCTTCATTTTACTTATTCTTTCTCTTGGCTCCTGAGCTTCCAGATCACTAACAAGTCCTAAAAGAAAAATACTGACTTGACCTTATCATCTTTACAACCAAAGGGAGCAGAGATGACTCCTGCCCTTTCTGCAATGGACAACTCATGCAAAGTACATTTGAGCTTTTATCTTTCTTGCTTGTACTAAGTGGGAGTAAGAGGCCTTTTCATTGCTATAGGATGTGTGAGAGATCAGTGATTTTTGCTTCCATTTTTTGGCATTTCTGAGTCAGCAAAAGTGAAATCAACCATTGCTTGCTTCTAAATTCCTATTAAGGAACTGTAAGTTGAAAAGGTGATACTTTGGAACTGCCCCGTCTGGATCTCCCCCCCACCCCTCCTAAAGTTCCAGAGTTAATGGCTGTATTAACTAATGGGCAGGAGAAGATGAACCACATTCAGAACTTTCCTTTGGCTATTTTATAGCTATTAAATTATACTTGCTATGTTGAGTTTATGTGATGGTTTTGGAGGTGTGGCTAATGTTTTCCCCCTCAAAACCAATGTTTGACAGCATAGTTTGACAGCATCCCCACTACTCAATTGTATCTTTTTCTTTGGTGTTTGCAAAGGTTTTGTGAATGTCCCCAGATGTACTGATAGTTCTGCAATACATATATATATATATAAACACAATAATGATCGGTCATATTTCATATTCTGTTTACTGAAGGGTAATAGTAGCATCTACAAAGGTCAGCACTAATACAAGAGGGGGTAAATCATTGCCTGGTTTCTCTGTTCTGCTGTTTCTTGATAAAAGACAGCAAATAGCTATTTAGAAGCTGCTCATTTAAAATAGTTCTGGATCAACAGGGTTTCAACCCCTCCAGGCAATGTAAACATTTTGCTCATTGCTGAAGGTTACAGCAGGTTAATTCTCCAAAGCAAGTTGGGCTGTTAGATCTTCTCAGGAGCAACATAAAGCAGATTTAACTGCTGAAGTATTGTTCATAAGAATTCCCATGTCGCCAGAAGTAATTTGTAAAGACAAATGAAAGCCTAGTTAAACTTGATCTTCATAAGATGCCCTTGGTTTGATTGTTGGTTAAGAAAACTACAGCCATGACTTCTATTTGCACCATGATGCTCAGAGCTGCTTGCCATTGGAAACATGGCAAGTACATGGTACACACTACATGGTAATGGAAGACTGTTCTTTCTCTCTTGGTTTCTGGCTGTTTCTGCCTGTGACAGGCTGACTGGGAGGTGCTTGTAATATGAAGAGATTCTCATTCAATTGTAATACATAGAGATTCTCATTCAATTTCATCTGTGTCTCACTTTGACCTGTATTTATTTTATTTATATTTATATTTCCTATTTCTTAACCACTTACTTTCCCCAGAGAGGGGCTCTGGGTAGCGTACAGTGTAATCAATGTATAAACAACCTATTAAATTAACATCAAACTATTAATATATAATTTAGGATTAATATTTAAAAGAAGAAGCTTCTAGGATGAGAAGCGAATTGTCTTCAAAGAAAGTCTAG
The DNA here is from genome assembly GCA_032467955.1 of Pseudoxenodon macrops. Lineage (NCBI taxonomy): Eukaryota > Metazoa > Chordata > Lepidosauria > Squamata > Pseudoxenodontidae > Pseudoxenodon > Pseudoxenodon macrops. Next base: position 60,180 of record JANHFT010002666.1, on the reverse strand, counting down.
TTGCCTCTTGAAAAAAGCACCTTTGGGACACCCATGACCTGGATGGCTGAGAATCTCCATAGACATTTAGAAGTGTGGCAGTTGGAAAAATGCTTCTCCAAGCCTAAAAATACCACTTAGAAGGCCCAATGTTTCTAAATCTAGAGTAGGACTTCAATATTTATGGTTAAAATGTTGGTCTTCTGCAATAGGTACCATACTTTCACTTTTTGGTTATATCAATTCCATGTCAGAATATTCTTTAAAAGTATGGGATGATCTGTCAGTCAAAGTATGAAGAGATTTTCTGATCTCACCCAAGCATAATTTTCTGGACATCCTATGGATGGCCACGACAATCATCTGATAGGCCCAAAATATTTCTGGATAAGAACCAATGGATTTAATCAGTTTCAACTTTACCACTGATTTCTTATGGAACATTAACTACCGTATGTCTTCTGTAGAGTTGTAAATTTATATATGTTGTGTATTCTACAATTTTCCCCCATAAAGTAAGCAAGGAAACATTAGATTGGAGGTTACTGTCCTCTGAGTTGAATACTGCATTCCTACTTTGAGCAGGTTTATGCTCTGGAAACTGATCCTGTAACTAGAAGCCATATTTTTGTAATCAGCCTAGGACAAGAGGACTTACAACCCTGGATCCTCTTCCAAGACAACATTCATTTGCTAATTATCTCTGCCAGACAAAGACAAGTAGGTTGATTAACACCTTTGACCTGCATGGACCAGACTATCCTTAACCCCCTGAACTCAAGCTTTTCCTGAAATAGTGCATGTCACTATCAATGCAGCTGGAGTATACTTCTCATATGACAAGTGGACGAGGAAACCTTCTTATTACTCGTTTATAAACACAGCAATTTTCAGGGCACTTCTAATTGTGTCAGCAGTTAATCAAAAGGGCACGATTGCAGGGAAAAATCTGTCAGTAGGTTTGGATTGTCAGGTGAATGCAGTTGACTTAAGTATTTTGATGTATCTTTATTTAGTTTATCTCTTATTACAATCACCTGGTGTACACTTCACAGTGCTTAAGAACTCATCAACCCATTAACTGTGACATGAAGATGTCTTCCTGTTTTGAAGGGGCATGCCCTCATGATGCCACTTCCATCTCATCTTGCCTGACATAGCTTTTAGATGTTCCACTGTTGAAGTGATAAATCTTCTTCTCATCCTAACACAAGTCATGCTATACAAGCAATCTTTACAACAATTTTGTGACAAATTACAGAATAAGCTGGTTGTGGTCAGTGACCTGCTGTCAGTCCTTTGAAGTACTCCAGACAAGAAGCACAAACCATGCACTAAGATCACCTTTACTATAAGATTACAGTAACAAGAATCTAGCAAGTCTGAAAACATTTGTCCCCTCATTTACTTTATTTTCTAGAAAACTAGGAGGAGTCCATTCTGAGATTTCCCCCATGCTCCTTTTCCTCTTGTGGGATGAAATTCCTTTGCATGATAGTTGTCTGGTCTATGGCTCTTCCTTCTGTCTCCCAAGGTCATTTCTGCATACCTCGACATCTGCCTTACTCCTATTCGCTGTCTCAGTCTATGTAATGGGCAGAAGGAATAACGTTGAGAATCAGGAGAAAGAGCTTCTGTGGTAAGTTTTTAAAAAAAACCTGAGTCCAGGACAGAACTGTAACCTTAGAATACGTCTCAAACAAGACCTTCCGTAGTTCTCACAAAGATAATGGAAGGGAGGGAGAAAGCATATTCAGACTTTCAAGATTCTGTTACCATACCCTTATAACAACAGTAATCCGTTCTACATCAATATGAAAGCATTTTTTGGTTTCAAACCTGAAGATTCAAACCATCACTTCTATACTTCCATACTTCTATATTTGAAGTAGGTATATACTCCTCCTCTTCACTGGTCTCTTTGGAAAGGATCAGGAAGTTTTGTCTGTTATCATCATAATTTCTTGCAATTAAAATCATAGGCCTGGAAAGGACCTTGGAGGTCTTCTGGTTCAATTGTCTGTCCATAGCAGGAGACCTTATTCAATTTTGGACAAATAACCATTCAATCTTTTCTTGAAAATCTCTAAAAATGGAGCATCCTAACTCCGGAAGACAAGCTGTTCCATTGATTAATTGCTTTTACTGTCAGAAAATGTCTCCTTAGTTCCAAGTTGGATCTCTTTGGAGTAGTACTATCACTTCTCATGATCTTGAAGCTATTCCTTTGTTGATGCAGCCTACGATTGTGTTGATAATTTTTTTTGATGAGCTGCAGCCCACTGCTGGCTCATACTTAAGTGGTAGTCCACTAGGATATCTACATCCCTCTCACACTTACTACTATTGAGTAGTTTCATTATGCCAGGAGAAAGTTCCCCAGCTTGATTTTCCCCCTTCATGTATTATGTAAACCGTTCTCCTAGCATTGACTCACAACCCCCCCCAACACTATTGAAACTTTGAAAACATTATAGCTAGTAGCACATTGAAATTGTGATTGCCTGTTATAAAAGCAGTCAGGGAAAAACTACAACAGAGTTTTGATGGAAAACAAAGGCAGGGGGCCACTTTGAAAAATGCAGTGTTTTTTGCAGCAATCAAGACATTCATGAGATACAAAACCTATGAAGGTAGAACTGTTTCATGACCAAGTGATCTATATGCCTCCTTTTCTTATAATTCGTTCTCTTTTAATCAGATATGAACGAGTGACTTTACAAAACTAAATTTCACAATTACTCAAATAAAGATTTGTCGTCTAAGAGCTCTTGGGCCTATCGTAAATTGGGGCTTGTGGCAACCATGCTATTCTTACAAATGGTGAGTCTGTGGGCTATCTTATTTTCTCTAGTCTTTTTATTTCGAGACGAGAAGGTAATTATGTAGTCCAGGAGGAGCAGAAGATATCATGTGCTTTAAAAAGCTATTGAAAATCTCTCATTCCTTTCATGGCCTGTGAATGCGGTTATGGAAATGGGAAAGCATTTTCTATTTAGACCCGATTCTCACCCTCATGGATATTCCCTTTGGAACCTGAAGGAGAATTTGTATAATGCCTGGAGTCTGCTTTAGTCATGATTAGGTCACATACCATATTTATACTTATCACATCTCTGTCTCTCTCTTTCTCGCCAGAATTAGGTCAGAGGAAGCAGAAGATGTAGCCAAATTAACACATTTGAACAATTCAGAAACTGTTTTGAATCATAACCATTGTGAGAGCAAAAATAAGCAACATTCAGACTGCAGGCAACTAATGAGATAGCAATGGTAAGAAAGGTGAGGGTTCCTTTAAAAGGTGCTATTTAAAGCAGGGGCTTTCTAACTTTTACAGACTTCAGAATCTGTTAGGTTTGTTTTTTTTAAATCCCAGAACCTCTGATCAAAAGGCAAAACTTTCGCACTAGAAAATTACATTTTGTTTGAGTGCTCTCTAGTTCCCCAATGATGATGAACTTTTTTCTCCCTGTAGTGTCTCATGGAACCTCTCAAATTCTCATGGATATTATATTTCAGCAGAACAGTTATAAAAACCCTGATGTAAAGCACAATTCTTCTGAAAGACTGTCAAAAACAGTCAGCGTGATTTCACAAATGTGAATCCTGAAGAAGGCAATGTAGTTGTCCATTCAAATTTAACAAAGGCCTGAAAAGAAAGATACATATAAGACCAATGTCTTCTTTTAAAAGAGAACATATATTCATCTGGCAATTCTGAAGAGCAGAATGAAGAACAGGTTTGGGATTGATAGAAATATCGCATTTATTCTGAGTAATTGTAAATCTCAGGGGCCAGAAGACTTCCATCCTAGGATAATGAAGGAACTTAATGATGGGATTCAGCTGACCCCTTACATAATGTAAATATACTGTAAAGTGTCAAACAACAGGAAAAGAGTAAATTACTCTTATCTTCAAAAAGAGACGAAACGGGGATCTAGGGAGGTGCCATTCAGTCAGTTTAACACTGGTATATGAAAATATTCTGGATCAGTACATAAAATGATTTATAAGCAATGCAGAGGTAAGCAAAAGATCTGTCAGGAACAAGTCTTGTCAAAATAACTATTTAATTTTTTGCACAGTGCATCTTTTCTAATACTGGTAGATTATAGGAATGCTGTAAATAGAATATACCCCGATTTCAGAAAAACATTAAAAAAAATTCTATGATTTTGTAATTAGCAAAACAGCTAAATGTGAATTGAGTGGCATTACTGGTAAGTGACACATAGGTAGTCTGAAAAGCATATTAATGGTTTCTCATCAAATTGTAGAGAAATAGTGATGGTGCCACGTGATTCAGTCCTGGTTCCTCTACTTTTCAGTATTTATTACTGTATTAATGTCTTGAGTTGAGTGAAGAAAGGAAATCCTTATATATTTGCAGAGAACACAAAATGGATTGGATAAACAATATCATAGAAGGCAGAAGTGAAATTCAAAATAATCTGGAAAGATTGGAGAAGTGGGATTAAAGTAACAGAAATCAAATATAGCATGATAGGAATCACTTGGCTTGATAATTTTAATTGTGAAAAGGATGTTTGAATACTGGATTAGTAGCAGTTCCATTTGACTGTCAAAAAGGCAAATTCAGTATACCTAAATATAGTCCAAATCATATGAAACTTGGTGTCAGGTTATGCTGTATTGATCACAATTTACCTCCAGTATTAAATCTATTTTTTTTCATACTTACAGCACTCAAGACAAACTGGATAAGTTCAGAGAATATAGTAAGTATCAGAGTGTACAGGAGAAACTAAAAGCTATGACTGGCAATTACATAAACTGGAAATCTTTAATCTTAAAAAACTTGAAGTGCTGTATGATAGCATTCTTCAAATAATTGAAAGAAGGTCACTTTAAAGAAGGCCAAATTCTTTATTAGCTTAGTAAGTAGAGCACGAAACAACAATATTTATGATAAAAGAATTGCATATGCCAAATGAATGTTGGAAAAGTTTGCAATAGTAAATTTGATCATGTAAATAATTACTCAAAAAGATGGAGGACTCCATGAGTGTTTACACAGAAGCTGGAAAGCCTTCTGTCAGGGATCCTTTGAATTCCTATAGCCATGATGGTGAACTTATGGCACGCGTGGCCAAAGTGACACACGGAGCTATGTTGCCTGGCATGCATGGCATCGCCCATTCCTCTTCCGGGTTTCTGGCGTGAATGTGCGCACGATGATCAGCTGGCCTTCGTGCATGCTGGTCTTCCATTTTCTGGCATGAGGATGCATGCCGGCTAGCTGATCACCATGAGCACATGTGTGCCAGTAACAAGAAGACTAGCTGGCTAGTGCGCATGCACACACTGGAAAACAAGTTCATTTTCTGATGCATACATGCCCCCTAGGCAGCTTCTCTTCCAGGTTGCAGCCTTGACCGTGCAAAGCGTGCTACCTTCACTGTCCTATAGCAACAGCACTTAGACATATACCCCTTCACAGTGCTTTACAGCCCTCTTTAAGTCAGCATATTGCCCCCAACAATCTGGGTCCTCATTTTACCAACTTCAGGATGGAAGGCTGAGTCAACCTTGTGCCTGGTGAGATTCGATCTGCCAAACTGCTGGCAGCTGGTGATCAGCAGAAGTAGTCTGCAATACTGCACTCTAACCACTGTGCCACTGTGGCTCTTTATACTGGAGTTTAAAGGGTCTCCTCTGATTCCATGGTTCGATTCCATAATATGGTACCAACCTTGATTCTTCCTGGATAGGATACTTCCCTTTGCTTTCCATATGAACCCCCCCAGAAATATACTAAATTGTCTTTTGCAACAAGTAGGCTTCATTCAGGATTTGATTTGTGAACATTGATGAATACTTTCCAAAGAATGAGAAGCAGCAGGAAATGACCTTATATGCGCAACACATCTTTCTCTCTGGCATTTGTTTATTCATCTGGTGAAAGCTGTTTCAAACTCAGTGTTGTCATGTCTCATTGGGAAAAGGCATATCAAATTTCAAAGGCATTGCAGACTGGCTTCCAAATGAAATATGATATGATGTAGTTTTTCTTGGAGAATATTACATATTAGAATTATGGACATAAGAGCAAAAGGGGCAAAATTGTTTATAATGTACTGAAGTATTCTAAGTATGGTAATTAATGACCTTCAAGCCCCACATATTCATCAGTGAAAAGTTCCTAATTAATCATATTTACAGAGTTAATTGATTTTCATGTTTTCCTGCTTTCTCTAAGATGGAGTGGCTATCTATGACTCTCCAGATATTGCCGAACTGTAACTCAAAGTGGCCTCACCTAGGAAGATATAGTTCAGCTATGTTTATCTATCTGTCTATCATCCACTCATCTATTCATCCATCCATTAATGCATTTATATAGCCAACCAACAATAAGAGACTCTGGGTAACTTATAAAATTTAAAATATCCATCATATAATAAAACCCCATAACACAACCCATCCCTGGGAGGGGTTGTAAGTTTTCTCCTTCGCCAAAACACATACTGCAATAAAAGGGAGTTTTGACTAGGTCTTATATAAATTAAGGGAATGGATTTGTAATATAACTAGATACAGTATTATTTTTATCAGTGGCATCTAATCGAAACCATATTTGGCTGAAGAGTGCCTAAATAATACTCTCAATAAATACATAATAATAGTTTCCAGAACAGTTGGCTGTAAATAAAATAAGATAGCATCTATGCTGATACACCAAATTGCAATTATTTAAACTTACTCAATCTGCAGGGTTTAACGGATTCAATATTTTACGTATACTACTACACAGTATATGAAAAGTTTCATAACCATTAAACACTAATGAGGCTGTTATACGCAAATGTGAAGTTTACTGGCTAATAAACAGATATCCAAGAATGTCTGGTCCTAGTCTTAACATTTGTGTTTGTCTTCTTCAACCTTATTCTATTTTTCACTGAAGCGCTGCTTTATGAAGATGCAGCATCATTTACCGGGTTACCAAGGAGGGAAATGGTGGTTGCCAGGTGATGAGTCATCACTGCTATAGTAAGCCTTAATTATTTCCTGCAAATTAAGTGTAATACCCCAGTTTTGACACTGGGGCAATAATAGAGAAAGGACATTTGTGGAAGGTCCTGTATGTGAGGAATATAGCCTGGAAAAATTGTTGATTATGCAGTACTCTACCAAATGTTTGTGCTATCCAAATTCAAGTCCTGTATTACTTAATGAGCACCTTGATTATGCATATGAGATAAAATAGGGCCTTTATCTTCTAAAAACTGGAACTTTGAGGTAATTTCTGTCCTAAAGACTAAAAAATAAATAAAAAATGACCCCAATCCTACTTTAAATTGAGATTTAGAAAGAAAGCAACAGCAGGTAAGTTTGGATAGCTATACCCTAGGTGCTTACACCTATCTTATCTAATCCGGTTATTGATAGTTTATTTTATGGGGAAATGAACTAGTTCAGGGAAGTACATGAGATCAGTCAGAATGATCACAGCAGCCTAATTAAAAGTAAATACCAATGCAACTGAAATATTAGTAAAAGGACTCTTCTAGATTGTCTCCTCTAAACTGGAAAGAAAAATTTAAGAGGCAAGAGGTCATTTATATGGAATAACATGCTGTTGTTTGTGACATGTACTACTACTAATGGAACAAAAGGATAAAATGATACAAAGAACCAAGAAGCTATAGTTATATCTAATTACTGTGCTTGCACAGATGCCTATACCTTTATTCTATACATCCCTGAGCACAAACAAAACTGATTTAGCCTAAAATTGCACAAATTAGACTCACGGACCATTGTAATATTTTGCAATAGGTCCCAAACCCATAGGTCCCAAATTGTGTAATAATTTTGTCCCTTGTGCATCACAACATCTCCATCATGATACATGCTTTGTACAAGCAATTTTGGTGACTTTTCAATGATTTATCTTTAGCTCCAATGATTCCCCAGCTATGGAGCATTTGTGGAACACTCTTAAAGAAGATATTGTAAGAGATGTGTCCCTATCAGTATCTCAAGCAGTAGCCTTGCATCTTAATCTCCCAAAACTTGTTGTGTTCTAGAACAAAATCCTTGCTGAAATTTTAAAAAAATGAGCTGCCCTAATTCTTATTAATAAAATATTCTGGAAATACGGGGTACCTAGTGCTCTCTGAACTTGGTGGTTTTCTTGCAAATGTTTCATTACTAAACTAGGTAACATCAGTGTTTATTAGGGAGTGGAGTTTGCTCTCCTTTTATATTCAAGGGGCTTGCCCTGAGAGGGCAAGGAAACAACCAAGCTACCAGAGCACCTGGGACCCCCACAGTTCAACCGTGAGCTACAAATATTCTCTTCTATCGGTATTCAGGAAGTTCCTATTATTTTCTCCAATTTTATTTTATTTTTATAGCCTATGCCACAATAATTTAAGGCAAGGAATGAAGAATGCGTTCCACCTGACATTCTCACATTTTTTTAAAACCATATATTTCCTAAAGTCTGTAAGTCTTAAAAGAATGCAGTGAGAACTCCTCTTGGAAGTCTGCCTAACTGACACCTCAAATGGGAGATCAAAAATAGCCTTCAGAGCAAATCAAAATAACCCAACCAAACAGATATGTTGTAGCTTAATGCTATGTATGAACTAAGCTAGAATCTGGTAGTGAATTGGCTTAAATGATCACAGCTCAAGTATCATGCCAAGAGTGAATTTAAAAAGTTTCTGTTTTCTTGCTCTTAATTTTCAATGGATGGAAATATGACAAAGGGCAGAGGTGTTGTATGTAGCTTATACCACAAATATTATCCATTAAGTACTAGCATAATCACATTGTAAAGTAAACTTGAAAACCAATATGCTTAAGTACAGCTTGAGAGGCATTTCACTTATTCACCATTGATTCCTTGCAGTAAAAGGTAAGAAGCAGATTAAAAGAATATGAGCCTTTTGTGGCTTCCATACATAGCTGCAGCTGAGTCTACACTGTACCTAAGCAGGATTTCAAATTGCAACAGGTCTAGTTGCTATAGGGTAGCATTTTCCCATCAACTAGCTAGCTATCTTGAGCTTTGAGTGCAAGGAAAATGTGATATTCTTGAAACAGAATCATTACCATGAATAAAGCTTTTCTTTGTTCTCACACACACACACACACACACACACACACACACACACACACACACA